>UELV01134315.1:2041-12359 GCA_900490015.1 Megastigmus stigmatizans | reverse complement strand
GGCTCAACCCTCGTTTTACGCTCTGACGCTGGGCGCATTCAACGCGCATTTCGGGCGAGAGAGTTGCCGCGCGCTGCTCGGTCTTATCGTGATACGTAGCATTTTTTTCCTCTCTCTCACTTTATCTCAAGGGTTCGCTCTGATTAGAGAAAGCCTCGGAGATTTCTCGACCTATTTGGGCTCTCGCAAAGTTTGCTAATGCAATTTACTTGTGTTTGTAGGCAAAGAATACGAAAATAAGCTCGCAATGGTGGCTCCAGCCGAGTGACAATGCGTGTCCGAAATTGAAGTAATTTTCTGCGCATTGTATACCAGAGAAAGTTTTTCGCCAATGCCGGAAGTTTGAGTTTATAAAAATTTTGGAGTTGGTTGGTTTCATTTTAAAGTTGATATTTTTATTCTATATACGCTGGTACGAATGTAAATGATAAAACAGCAGCGCTCGAAATTGACGAGGGCAGTTCAATCAGCGGTGTAAAAACATGATTTGCAAATTGAACCAAAGTGAGAAATATTTGTTTAATGCCCCATCGTCAGTGGCACACACTATTAATTGTTTGCTCGACAAACAAAGTTTGCGCGTGGTATAGCTGTAATTTCCATCTGGTATGCCGCATACAAGGTAAAGGTGGAGAAATAAATTAATGCCTAATATATGTTCCCATTCAAGAAAAAATTAAATGATCAAAATGATACAGCAATTCAGTCAGCTATAAATATGCTAATAGACCGTATGACAAAGTAACTGTTGCCGCACTTATCTGATAACATAAATTTTAACATTCGTCGTTATCGACCGAAAAATCACACACTCCACGCGCTGCACACATACACTCGGACGGATTTATTACCCTTAATTTTCACTTTGGTAGGAAAACAAAACATTACCCACGTACTCGATATACGTGTGTTCCACAAACCACTTCCCCGGGATTAACATTTTTTTTCCCTATATATACATAACGCATGAAAGGAGCCCAGGGCCGCCTTCTGATTTTTCCCGGGAAGTAATATTATAATCGACGCAGTCGATCGCGCTCACAATAATCGTGACAGATGCCGTAGACTCACGCGACGCGCGACACGTATTATATACGCTACACGCACACAGACACACACATACACACAAAACCACACATTTTGCGTGCGTTTATCAGATTAATACGCGAATGAGCCAGCGGGTATAACGGAGGCCGCGCGCAAGCCGCAGGGTGCAAAAAGCCGGGGATCTTGTTAAAATTAAGCTAAACACCACATGAGAGAGAAACGAGGAATCTGCATATTGGAAAGCATCTGTGCAGCAGCGGCGCCGGCAGATCTATCCCTGTACTGCACACTCGCTCTCACACACATATACACAGACTCACACGCACGCACACACACACACACACACAGAGATTTGGCCCCGGAGGATGTGGAGCCGCCGATGCATTCGCCACAACAACGCGGCCGACATTTCCCCCGCAGAACATTAAATCCGTTAATTTCAAATTACGTTTGGTTTCGGTTTTGATCATCCTAGAGAGAGTACGTGTGGCCCACTCTAGCGTGCCTCGACTGTATGTATAATACATATGGAACAGGGCGTTTGGGTGCTCGCGGAAACGCCGCGGAACAAGGATCGAGAGAGAGAGAGAGAGAGAGAGAGAGATGGAGACGAATACACTATCGATCAAAAGTTCAACGCCACCTCTTTTTCTCTCTGATGAACTTTTGGATAATGTATAACGTATAAGCTGAGGTAAAGCTAATATATTTCTCGAGTTCATTACATGAACGGAAACTCTTTTTTTTTATGTGAACTACGTGTATAATCAAAGCTTAATGTAATAGTTTTTGAGTGCATCGCTATATGATTCGAGGTAATTTCGAGTTATCCACGCGCTAATGAATCATTGCAATCTTTTGTTATATAAATATCTCAGTCTAAAAATGACCTTTACGTCCACTTAACCAATTGAGTTTTTCAAACCCCGATTGTACAAGCTGCGCTATATCAATTCAATCGAGAAGCGATGCTCCACCTATCGCGGCAGTAAAATACTTTACTTTTGACCAGCAGTGTACGGGGCGCGTACGCACGCGGTGTGCAGGCGCGAGATAGCTATGCATATAGATAGAGAGAGGCAGAGAGAGAGAGAGAGGGAGATAGAGAAAATGTGGGAGCAAGGCTGTACAATAGGCGAAATTGAGGGTTGCGTGAGAGGCGAGAGGCGAGAGGAGGGAGGAGAGAGACTGGTGGTGGTATATAGAGGAAGATTGTCGGTGTGTATTGGTGAGTTCGGTCGGGGACCGGTACGCCGAATCATGGCTCGGGCGGCTCAATGCTATGACATAACCTCGCCTGGATGTCCCACAGATTTGGGTATCGATGGCACGTCGAGCCTCTCTCTGCGTATGCATCGATATATATATACGCCGCCGTCCTGGGCTCTGAATCTCGGATAAACCCTGCTACCAGCTCTCCTCCTCCTCCTCCTCCTCCTCCTCATCTGCCGCCCCTGCTATTCCCGGTATTCTAATATCCTGCGAGAGCGCGAGCCCGCGCCGCCACCGCTGCTGCTGCTGCGTGTAATGAACTGTCCCTGCGATATTACCCTCTGCTCTCTCTCTTCCTCTCTCTCTTGTGCTTCCAATAGAGCGTGCATATAGCGATCGTATAACGATGCAGAGGAAAACATAAACTGTTGAGTTTGTCGCTCGTGGCGCATGGACTTTTTTGCGACTACGGTCTACTGAAATGTGTCTGTGTGTGTGTGTGTGTTCTTTTAACCTTTCGTACATAGTTGGATACGAAAAATCTGCCGCTTTTCGAATGGGCAGTTTATTAGAAGATCGGTTGTGATAGTAGCTGCTGCTGCTGCTGTCTGCAATCTTAGGACATTGAAAAAGTTGAGCACGTGTGCAAAACTTGAACCGTGAAAGTGTTCATAAAAATTTCAGCAAGGCTTATGGAGCGCCGATGTAAGTATATAAGTTGAAAATTTACGATGCCACGCGACTTTTATAGGGAATTGAACCCCGCGGAGAAATTAATCAATCCTCGAGAGTCGTCGTAATGAAAAAGCTGTTAAATGATTTTAGCACTGCACTGGTCAATAAGAAAATTGATTAATTGCGTAACACAATAAAAAGGGAATGAGGAAAATGCTAATAATAAAATATGGTACCATCAGTCATTCGTTTTTCCTTATTCTCCTATATAACTCGCTGTCGTTCGCCGAGCGTCGCTATTCCCATCTTCTTTGGAGAACTACTATAAAAAAGTTGGCCAAGTGGCTGTAAAGACTGGTGTAAAAATAATGTCGAATGAAGTGAATTAAGAAAGTTGACAAGGGAAAAGATTGCAATATTATTATAATACATAGCTGTACAATTCGCTACGTGGATTTATTTCCAAGGAGATGGTTCGTACATCAATTTGCCTTTATTGATGGTGATCACTGAAAAGGCTTCATCAACGAATTTTTTCGTTTTTGAGTAACATCATCTTTCGTTAATGATTATCATCATTTTACGAATTGCGAAATATGAATAATTAGCATAAAAAGGATTGTTTATTTCTTCTTAGTGTGCATATCACAAAAACATAAATGTAAAGCAAGCTAAAAAAAACATTGTCTAATATACAAAGCACCCGCTACACAGTTTTTCAAATAAATTGACCGAGTAAGATTTAAATGGCTGTGTTTTAAACGAAACTTTGCACAGACCTGCGCGCAAAAATCCACTTACAATAAATTTACAGATTCTTTCTAGTAATGAATATTTGATAACGTAGCTGCGCAAAATCTCTAGTGGCCAGACCGCGTCAAACTGTGCAAGTTGTAAAGCACACAAACCCACACACACACACACACACATACACACACATACACACACACACACACACACACATACACGCGCTCGCGCACATACTTACACTTCCTTTATATAAGGCTGTGTAGAGGAGGAGAGCGACGAGCAGCGGAAGTCAGCTCAAGCGCGATTAACGCGACCGGTAGTTGCTACCGCCGTCGTCGGCGACGCGTTTGCTCTGATAATTACGGGCCGTTGGACAGAATTCATTTTTACGAAGCTCGGGGGGTTGAGAGAGAGAGAGAGAGACACAGAGAGAGACAGAGAGAGAGAGAGAGAGAGAGAGAGAGACAGAGAGAGAGAGAGAGAAAGAGCAGTGCCGCGTTCACGCCACCACCCGCGACGTTAATTAATAACGCGCCGCGAGTTAGCGGACTTACGTCTTTCTGCTTGTTAACACGCGCGAGGCGCCGCCGTCGCCGCCGTCGCCGCCGTCGCCGAGAAAAATGGCGCGTTATAAATCTGTCTCCTCCGCGTATATATACGTATTACCGGAGCCGCGCGCGTGGGGCGAGACTTTGAACGCCCAACTAGAAGCGCGCACGGGGGGTGGAAGGAGGAAGGAAGCTTCTTCATGCTCTCTTTGTGTGCCGCGTGCTAGCGGGACGGCCATTTTTGATGCATTAACGCTGTATTTCTCATTTCGGATGAAACTGAATATTGATAGATCAGCGGAGTTTACGCGGCCTGACAGCTTTGATAGCGGATGATTTTCCGCTCGTATATTATATGCGCGAATCACCGCGGCTATACGATTACGAGAATTCAGGGGTGATGATACAGACTTTCATGGACCGATTGCTCGTTGCGCCTATTGCGGTGTTCTTTTGTTCGTTTAATATCACCATTGTCGAAATGTTAACGGAAGGACGCATTAAAAGTACTGGGCTGTAGAATACGAATCGTTATAATTTGTTATTTAAGCGCTTAACTGCAGAATTAATTTATTATATTTGTTTAAATGTCCTAACAGTCCAAATTTCGCTTTAATTAAAAAGTATCTGAATTGAATTTATCAAAATTAACATATATAATATTAAATGAGCGATGCCATCAAATGGAATTTCGAAAATTCGACAATAACTGAATATGCGTTATCACTGCACGTCAATAACGATATAAATGAAATAAAATATGAAATATTACATTCCAATACATAAGCAATTATCCAACCCATCGATAAAAATGTCTTCGTACTCGAATAATGTGTAACTCCTGCAAAAAGAAGAGCTACACAATCTTAAACCAATAAAAGGGATTATATGAAAGGAACAAAAAAAGAGATCGGAGCAGGGAAAAATTCCATTTGCAAAATATGCGATAACTTATAAATGCAAGATCCGAATGACTGCGAAGCAACAGGGACGGCGGCGGTGGCGGCGACGGCGCGGCGCATAGCTGTGGTATTAAAGATTCCTTTTCACTCGCCTCGGATGTCTCGTCCCTTTCTGCACAGGTGGCAAAAAGGATGAAAAATAAAGCCCTGAACTCTTCCCCCCCCCCTCTCTCTCTCTCTCTCTCTCTCTCTTAACGATGGTCGTTCTTCTTATTATCGGAATTTTTCTGAAAATATTTTGTCAAAGGGAGCGACCGTACAGAATCGCTACCGTTCGGGAGCCCCTCCTTGTTTCGACTATACACATCCTCTTTCTATCTCTTTTTCTTCCCTTCCCGACTTATCTAGTCTCGTGGGTGGCTTCGTTTGCGCACGAAGAAAAAGGAAAGGGAGAAAAAGGGATAGAGAAAGGGAGAGAGAAAGAGAGACAGAGAGAAAAGTCGAGCAAAGAAAACGAGACGCTTTGCTTAATCATATTTGCATAATATTAAAATATTTTTAATGCATACCTTTATGTCGAGCCACCGTATTCGAGAATTAGCAGTGATTCTCTGGGGCCTCGTCGAGCGTGGCGCTTCCGCTTTAGCTGCTCTATGTATCTCGTTATTTTTCCTCTCTTTGTCTCTCTATTCCCTTTCCACCCTCTCTCTCTCTCTTTTAACGTTGCCTTTTTGCGCGCGGTACTCTTTCGGCCCCTTTTTTCTTCTCTCTACCTAGCCTATATTCTGTCTCTCGTCCAGGCGTGCCGGTGAGATTCTACCTAATTTTTTTCTGATTCCACGTGCCGTTGCGCGCGGCTACCAGATAAAACTTTTCCATTTCGTGCATGCGAGCTTGCAGCGCTGCGGCGATGGTCGGGAAATCTGGAGAAAAAATAATAGTCTACCGACCGCTTAAAATTAATAATGAATATAGGTTTTTGCATATAGCCGCCGACTTCTGCGTCGAAATAAAATTTTAAAATATTCACTGTGAATACTGTGACATAGCAGTCGATTTTGGTTAAATAGATTATTTTCTTGGGTCGATCGAATTTTTCATACATCTTTAAAGATTTTCCTTCCAAAAGGTTCATCTCTATAATACATTCCAAAGAAAAACTTTCACATTATTAATTCATCAATAACCCTAGATTGTCAACTATTATCTTACGACAAATTAAGGTATATTCATTATTTTAATCTGTTTGATCCTTTCAAATAAGGATTGAATATATATATAAAACATTCGGATGATTAAAGAGGTTCTCTTATAATATATGCATAAGAAAAACATTCTCCCTTTTATCAAAAGCTGAATATTAAAATGACGGATAGTCCTTCGATAATTAACGCTGCACAGAGCATATATATCTCTCTTACAAAGTGTCGCGCTATCTCGCGTATATAACGGGCTAAAAGAAAGCGCGTAGTTCAATGGGCGAACGGGTTGGGTATATAGTCGATACCTAAGGGTGCAAATTTCATTCCATCCTTTTTTTTTTCGCCCGCGCGTAGCTAAAGAAGCAGAAGAAGAGCGATCAGCTTTCCAATCTAGGGCATCAGGACTCTATGCAGCATCTCGTCGCTCGGCAAAGAAAAAGGATTAAGCTTCGACGAGGAAGAAAGAATCGTGCCCCGTATAGTTCGGCCAAGCACTGCTAATCGATATTTCTTCTCTTCCATCGCTGCAGCAGCAGCAGCAGCAGCAGCAGCAGCACCGGCAGCGACCACTCCTAATTGCGAGGTTCTTTTAATTCACGAGGAAGGGATGTATGATGATGCTGTATAGAGGGAGAAGGGAGGTAGAGAGCCAGTTTCGCCCTGACAAACGAGCCGCACGCATAGTATCTGATTCCCAAAGGAGAACTACAGCAGCGGAGCGGAGCTCGAACGCGATATCCACCTCGCGAGCGAGCGCGGCACGCATTTCGGGGCCATTTGTATTGCGTTCGCGTCTGGCTAGCACTACTGCACTGCACTGCACTGCACTGTGCGCACCCATGTGTGCACGCGTTCATGCAGGAGAGAGATTCCCTTTATATATACTAGGGGGACGAGAGAGGGAGAGGCTCGTGAATAATGGCCCTCGGAGGCGGGCGAGTCGTGTGTCCGGGAATTAAGAGCGTCCGCCCGCGTGAGGCAGGATTAGACCGACGGCTCGGCTCCAGCATCCAATCTTTATACATGCAGTGTATTGTTTGGTCAGATTTTCGCGCGCAGGCGCTGAGCTCCGATGTCATATCCTGCAGCCGCTACTTATACACGGCATATTCGTATTCGAGGCATGCGAGTAGACGGAATACTGACTGCCAGCGGGGGCTTTGTTCTTGATGATCTTCTATGTCGCGCGATCGGAATAAATATTGCTTTCTATATTGTGAATAGTATTGCTTACTACGCAGGGACTCTAACTCATAAGGAATAATAACAGTCATTCTTTATTGAATCTAAGCGATATGGCTAATATAAGAAAGTCATTTCGTAAGAATAACCATTTTAATCTTTGAGAATGGTAGTTATCCTTTCAGAATTGAACAATATGGTAAAAAGTGTTTTAAATCCTTGTGATTTTTCAATACTTCGCGTAGCATCGGGCTTATCAATTAACTGCGAGCGCGCAATATTTGAATGCCGAAAACTCAGCGGCTGCACTCGACATGCATATTCATCACACGCACGCGCGCGTATTCGCGTTTTCTTTTGCGCAGCTCTGTGTGCAGTTGCTGTTTGTATTATATTGAAAAGTTTGAAAATCAGCGGTTACAAAGGAGCCCAAAGTACTGCGCGAACTTTACAAAACAAGTTAAGTTCCATCTTAACTTCAGGCTAAAGTGCATCTCGCAATCTCGTCTTCCTATTTGAATTTAATGAATGAAGTTCGAAGTCTAGCTGTGCGTTTAGTAAAGGAACTCGAGTTTGTTGCCTTGCTTCGCACTATCAAACTGCATGCGAAACGTTATTGCGTGTTAGCATCCAATTAATGCTTTATACTTTGGAAATTATTGACTGCTCGATAGGTGATATTTAAAGTTATAAATCAGATTATTACGAGAACAACGTAGCTCGCGTTCTCCTATTAGCTCCTATATTATCCATGGACTAACGATATCAGTATGACGCAAGTCCTGGATAACGTGATTTCAAGAACTTCACATTTCGGAAATTTCCTTCAAGTCTTTATACGAACGACTTTGTGCCCGCCTGCGAGAAATCCAAGGGTCGAGCTAAAAGGTTCGACAATGGAAATGTAGAACTACATATAAAGAATTTGATTGAAATCGCATGCGATTTCCCTATAACGCGTCTCTCCCCCCGGCTCTCGTACATATATATCGCGGTACTGCATCAACGCTATACAATATATCTCATTTCTCTGCGAGAAGCGGACCGGCGAGAGTTGCCAATGGTCCACAAATGGCGGGATGCAATTTTCGCCGGAAGAAAGCTCCCATTCCAGTACATATATATAATATAACCGATAAAAGGGCTACCGCCGTAGGCATATCGTTCAGCGAAGGTCCACGGACACTCTGCACTAACAGTAGCAGCAGCACCAACAGCAGCACAGCTCGCAATCGCCGCCAGGAAAACGGGGGTCCTGGGAGAAATAAGAATGGAACTCGCTTGCGAAATTCATGCGGAGAATGTGTGTAAGTGTATGTGTATGAGCACACATACTTACATTGGAGCTCTCTTTTATACACGTGTATATGGAGTAGCAGGACCTTTGCTTCCTCGGCCGGATATTTGCCGCATTAGTTCGCCATCTTCTATATGTACGTACGCTCTTGTGTGTTTTCTTTTCTTTTTTGTTTCATCCGACGAGGAGGAATCCAATTCCGAGAGGGAAATATTTATTAGTAATTTTGCGAGCGCTATGATCACGTGATTGCCAGCTCGCATGAAAGGTTTAAGGGACTCGCGCGCTCGAGCGAGATGTCTTATATAACTTACGATTCTACGAATGCTTTGACGAGGAAAGGAAAACCTTATTGCACCTTTAACATTTTCTTGAGCGCGGCCTCGTATCGAATTTTTAAATTTTAAGTCGTATTGTTTGAAACGAGCTTCGGATACGCTTTGCTTTCATGTTTATATATAGATTGGGATTTTGCGATAACTAATACTACGAGCTAAATTATTTTAAGTTATTTCATGGCACCTAAGTGTCAAACAATAATACAGTGAAAAGATTGTAATAATTATATATAAATAACATTTATGACATTAACTTAATATTTTTATTGTGCTTTAATTCTCCTTTTTTATTATCATAATAAGGTATACCTAATATTCAAAAACTATGAACAGAAGGAAGTAATCAAATTGTATTTCTCAATATAGCAAACGAATAGAATTTACAAAAATATACTTTAATTCTGTGGATAAACAATAAAACGTTTTTAACTTTTTCATTAAGCGGTTTATATTATACTTGAATAGTGTTTATGTGATTTACAAAAATTTCAGTTTTCGTATAAAAGAATAAACAATAGTTTAAAAGAGAAACAATATGATTTCACCGTGAGTGGAAAGTGCAATCGATAAATATAATGCCTGCAAAAATTTTATAGCTATACGTCCGTTACAGTATCTACCAATCAGAGAGCCGCTATTCTTTTTACGAGCTTTGCAAAGCTTGTACAACACTTGCGTGGCTCATTCGATTTTATTCATATATTATACGCTTATTGTTATAATTTAACCATATATATAAATTGCAATACATCGTTAAGTGTATAATGATAAAGAAATTTTTTATGATAATAAAATATTTAACTATATAATATATTTAATGACGTTGCATTTTTATTTAAATACATGCAAAAAATGCCGAGTGCAAAAATATAAGCAAAATAAAGCTCTCGACTGTGTACATAAAATTAATTTTGAAATTCAGCTAAAGAGCCACGTATACAGGGGGCGCAGTTCACACCACCGTTCGGTTAATTAAAACAGCCCTTTTCCGCTAAAAGTATTCGATCGTCATGTCAGGTATTCCCCAAGATTATTACCGTAGGGGTTGCAAAACCGACACCGAAACTCGCGAAAACCTCATCCCACAGTAACAACAGCAGCAGTAACAGCAGTAACAGCAGCAGCTGAACGCCACCATGTATACGTAAATATATATATATATATA
>UELV01134314.1:2819-14961 GCA_900490015.1 Megastigmus stigmatizans | reverse complement strand
ATCGGAGACTAGCGAAGGAAAGGGCGAGAGCGAGGCGAGCGAGTATATAGGGGTTGAGATGAAAACGATCAGTTGCCCAGCAGCTACAGAAAGAGAGGATTTCGGTAAGGTAAGTATAGAATCGCGTCAGGGGGAGGAACCCCAATGCACGCGCATATCAAGATTCGTCGGTTCCTGTATACGACGCTCCACCGTCGCCTATATCGATCTCCAGACGCACTGCGCTATATCTTTTTTTCCCCATGGTGTGCGCATATATCCGAAATACGTGTGTGTGCGTATTGGAAAGCCGCGGCAAACTAATGTACGAAGGCAGTCGCGTCATCGTGCGAGAGAGGCATCAGCTCTTATCTCTCCAGCGGCTTGTTTCCAGCTTATCAGCCGCGACTATCCAGACCCGAAGCGCCGCGCGCCAGCCCGAACGCACCGAACGCCAGAGAGACGATCGTGCGAAGGAGAGAAAATGGCTGCCGCCGCCGCCGCCGTCAACGACGACGACGACGAGGCGAACTGGCGAACGCGCTTTTACATAAGCCGAGGTCAGACCCCCCGAGGCGCCTCTGTGTGTGTGCGCAGTGCGTACGTGTATATAGCGCGACTTTGAGTATGCTACTGCGTCGACGAGAAGAGAGCCTCTATCGTGTGTATAACACATGGCCGCGAGATGTATCGCTCGGCTCGTTTGTTACGTGTGTATATATATATGCGGATCGAACGAGAACGAGCGAGTGAACGCCGCACAATGGACTACCAAGTGCTTGCACGACGCTTCGTTGTATATATTGAGTATATACGCTCGTTCAATCCTCTTCGCGATTTCGTGGAAGATGAATATAACACTGCCGGCGGCTGTCTCCTTTTGCCTGCGGCACAAACACACGCGGTTGCTCAGGGCGTGTATGTACGCGTAAGTGGAAAATATAGGCGATGACGCAGGAGCAGCAGCAGCTTTGACTTCCGTGGCGAACGCGCGCGCGCGCGCGCGCGCGACTTGATCGTGCCGCCGCGCTTCGACGCTTTTGAACAATTCGATTTTATTTATAATTGTTATCTGGACATTATGAGCGATGCAATATGATGAGAGAGGAGCTATAAAACTCCTGGAAGCTGCGCATGAATCTTTGTTTAAAAGTAATGCGGAATCGTTGAGTTAATGATTGTGTCTATATTGCTTGCATATCTGTATCAACCGATTTATTAAAGCAGTGATAACATATTTGTTAGTTAATCTTTGATGGGTATCCATTAAGTTTTATACAATGTAACTTAAATTGAGTCTTCAATTAGAATACGTTTCCTGCATTACATTTCATTTATTAATACTGTTTTTAATACAGATGTAGCAAGATATTATGTCTCAAACTTTATATACCAGAAATAATCCAATTTTCAAAATAGTTAAGCTGACACCCTTAAGATTAAGATTATTGGTAATAATTACATGTATACGTTAAAAAATCAAATTTTCAATGAAAACTATGAATGAAGGTTTTGAAAATGTATCGTAAACTAATCAAAACATTGACGCGAGATCTCAACTTTCATTTCAATAATATACCAAGTAAGTTTATATTTTGAGTAAATTATTATATAACGTTATTATTTACCACCAAATATAAAGGAAAGAAATTAGCAATGGTCATTTTTTCCTGTAATAACTGCAAGCCACACGGCAATAGCATCATTATTTTTACGTTCATTCTTATTGGTGTGATTGTTGTTGAAAGCAGAATAATTCTACAGAATAATATTGACCCGAATTCAAATCGACATAGTGGCGTTAATTGAAATTGACGGTGTTATACCAAGTGGACCGCTTATTAAACTTTTATTGTTCGATTGGAAGAGAGCGCGGTTATGTTTGTAAAGAATTTCGAATAAATTAGCGCTAATGTAAGTAATGCTTAGCAAAACATCAATAATGACTTCCTATATCATAGAAGAACAACTCATTTTATATATATATATAGTGTTTACCTACGCAATTGTCTCTCTACACAGACATTATCTGTTAGAAACATAATTTAGGATTTTTAGTAATATTTACTTATGTTTTATTTATTATTAATTATATGTGCTATATTTGAACCATGATCGGTGCTATTTAGCTCAGATTCGTATTCAAAAAAAAGCTTTATGAAAGTTATACCGATTAACCTAAATTTTTAAATTTCCTTTTTTACTGGGTCTCATGATTAATTTATAATTTTCTGTTTCTTCATCAAATTAAACGGAGCTTATTCGAGATATTGGATGTTAGTATAGAGGTTTTCTCAAAGAAATTCTGATGGAAAGCGACTTGACTCAATCTCAAAGAGCATTAGCCTTTTTTTTAATTAAAATTGGTATTACAGAATGGAAAAAAATATGATCTCATAATTAGTGGAAATATACCTGTAATAGAGTAGAATTGTTATACAGTCACAATGCTATGATGATTGTATTTAAAAAAGATAACATTTGCGTAAATTAATCAAAACTGGTTTTTCCATAATATAAATGAATTTAATAAGGTTTAGAAATGTATTTAAATAAAACTTATACATAAGTATTGATTTGGTAAGTTAAAGAAAATGTACCATATAGTTATATGCTTATTAAACTTACAAGTTCATCTGGTCTCTGAGAGATTGATTTCCAGTTTTTACCCGTATACAAAAACATTGTTGATAGGATAAATACAGTTATCTCGATTCGATCAGTTAAATAAATGTTTCTACGCTTTAGAAAAAACCATATTGATCCATCAATATGTTTTCGAACGTACCATTCATTCAATAATTCGGTGTTCGCATTAATTTTGATCTCCAATATAATACATTAAAACTTTTTCTCTTCATAACAATTTACCTAAGTACATAAACTACAGTTGGCAAGTCCTTTGCAGCATTTTAAAATAAAAGAGAAAAAAACACTAAGCGGCGTTCGCACGCTCTTTAATAATTGAAATTTCAATCCCAATAATGAAAGCCCCTCGCACCATGTAGTTGTGCACCAGTCGAGCGTACACAGCAGTCCTCGACGCGCAAGATCGTGGCGCAAGGGGGGCGGAGGAAGACGACGACGACGAGGAGTACATATACATGTATATCACATACATGATGGTAGAAGGCGAGAGCTGTTCACCGAGCGTCAGATCGGTGTAGACCCGTGGGACCGCGTCACCGCGCACGGCCGAGGGAGACGCGGGACAACGCGACGACGACGACGACGACGACGAAGAAGCATATACATATTGAAGACGAAGAAGAAGAAGAAAAAGAAGAGGGCCACCATGAAAAGACGGGGCGAGTGATCGGGCGTCGACACTCTCTCTCTCTCTCTCTCTCTCTCTCTCTCTCTCTCATACCCGCAGCTTTCGTTCTCCTCTCCCACTCTCAATCTCTTTTTGTCTGGTCGTGTAGTGGTCTGCCTCCCCCTCCGCACTTCGTGCACGCACGCATGAATTGATCCGTGCACGCGGGGCGGAAGAGCGAGTTAGAGGAGACCGAGAGAGAGAGAGAGAGAGAAAGAGACAGCTCTGATGCAAATCACAGCTGCGCGCACTGCTGCTGGTGTACGATGATTTTTTTACTCGCTTCATTGAGGAGCGTCAAGACATCGTTTGCTCTGGATAGCCCTTTAATTTCTTTATTCGCTGTCCGCCTACGCGGCCATTAGCGCGATGACACATTGCTCATGCCTGCCTGCCTATATGCCGCGGCGAATAAAGCCATTATTGAAGCCCTCGAATTCTCTCTATATATATTTATGCTGTGCATTATAGCGTCCAAAACACTCGCGATTGCGCTGCGCACAGCTCGTAAACAAACTTTTCCAATATATCCATATATGACGAGCAACCAGTCCATGCAAACCCAGTGTTTATCCAGCACGATATTCTTTTCATATATGTATAAATCATTGGTATATAAACAGTTCGCATCGCTGAAGCCGTGAGTGTGTATCTCTCTTGGAATATCACCAAAGAGAGAATAAATGATTTTCCAAAGCGCTATTTCTTCACTCTCACTACATGGATGTATACGATCTTATATATATATACGAGTTCGACGAAAGAAACCCATGTATATTTCATTGGGCCGAACGATTAAATCAATCGTCAGATTGTAAAATATCCTCCATTATGGGAGCTCGATGCAGTCCAACATCGCGATCGTTATCCAAGTCCTCTCTTGGTTGACTCATCTCTCCGCGCGCTCCTATCTCTCGACCGCTGCGAGGCACGTCGCTCTCTCTCTCTCTCTCTCTTCCTTATCGCCCCGAACCTATATATACTCCGAGACTACGACTGCATCTTACCATGCAGATGTATGCGCTGGAAAAGATTTCACTCGAACGCGACGCGTTACTCGCTGCGTGCTTCTTCGATAAAAACCTCAGTCGGTTATTATTCTGGCCTTTCCTAACTCGACGCGTATAAATCAAAGGCTTTTTATGCCCGAGTCGCGATTGTTCTTTTCTCGATTGTGTATACGACCGTTTGCATTGTTACAGAGCTGTTTTCTGTCCGAACAAAGTAACAGCAAATCTTTCATGTAAATTGAGTTACCCACTTTTTCCTTAAAATGTCACATAGTCGAAGTTGCTTAAGAACGAACACGAATCCCTCGATGGCGAACACTCGGACGATCCAATTCTGCAGTCCAACACGCGAGAGCTGGATCCTTAGAAGCTTAATCTAGCGAGCGGAGAACTGTGAGCATCGCAGCGAGATGGAGCGAATGAGAGAGACGCTGACGTAAATGCTCATTCGTTCGCATACTGTGTGCACCGGCCAGAGAGCGTGAGTTGCAGCAGCTCGGTGCACGCGGCGATCGCGACCGAGAGCCTCGGTAACCCAACGCCGTAACGAGAAAAGAAAAGGGCCAGCGATGCTTGCCTCTTTATCTCCTGGCCTCCTCGCACCAATGACGACACCTTAAATATATATATATATATCGTCTTTCCGTCCTTCGCTAATGTCGTTCAGCTCGCTCGGCGATTCAGACGCTTGGTCTCTTCTTCCGGCGAACTCAAGCAAGATTTTACGACGATCTGGTTGATCTTTGGACTGACAAACGGCTATATATACATACAACGATGTCAAAACTGTACGATGTCACCAGAGTGGAAGAATGAAAGTTTTGCCTCGAACGGTTTAAAGGCTTTATCGGATGGAATTTATCAAGATGACATATTTGGTTAACACCGTTGCACTGTTTGTAAACTCTTTGGAGATACAGATCGGTATTGTGTTGTCGAGAATGGTATTGGGTTTGAGTATCGTGTTTATTCGAAAAGTAAATGTAGGACTCGACGGTCTCAGATTTACTAAATAATATACGTTTACAGAATTACTAAATATGTAACGGAACGAGGACTTCCGGTTGGTTACGAATAGAGTGAACACGAAGTTTGTGCTAAATCGGAAATAAATGAGTATTTTTGAGAAAATCTGATCTGAATAAAGTTGAGAAGGTTGATAACCAGGTAAAGTTTAAAGAAATTAGTGGAAGCAAAGAGAAGGGAGAATTTTTGAAGAATTAAAGTAAAGCAGACGTGATAAGAAATGTTGAGTTTTTTTTAGGTTAAAAATAAAGGCGCGATTCGAAATAGAACGGAACAAAGAACTTGCGATACGATATAATAATGGTATCCTGTACTTAGTTTCGAAATAAAATCAGAAACGCGTGTTATATGTATAAAATACTACAGCAAAAACCGTTCACCAAATTCACTCACACTTTATTTGACTGAATTGACTAAGCCTTATAGAAATTAGATAGGGTAATGTACTTACAATACGCTCAAACATTATTTTATATATCATTATCTTACAAATGATAAATAGTGTAATGAAAAATGGATTTTTTAAAAGATATTACAATACTTACGATACTTATCTTTCTCTGATAAGCCTCTCGAATTCATTCCAAACTTTTTTAATATAACTTTGTTAATTACAGTCTTTAGTAGAATGAAAATACAGCAACGGTCATAAAATTTTTATAGTACAATTTACAAAGTACAACATTACTCCGCTGACAGTTTCGAGACTTAAATTATGCAAGTTGTATGCAGCCCTTTTTTAGCTCCGCTTTATTTTGTTTTTATATAAATGCACCGCTCGATGTTGAAATGGTACGATGGTCAAGGGTAGCGTATGCAAATGTTTGTTTCCTGGTAACGAGGGTAATTTCCACGACACGTTTTCCCCAGGTGCGGAGTTTACCTCGGTGCATACAAGTCGGGACTTCCGTGTAAAACCATATGGGGATTCCAGCTAGTGGTGGACGTTCTCCAGTGTCTGGTAACAGTAGTCAAACTTTCAAGGTTTTCGTTTCTGTATAATACTGAATAAAGTGAAGCTTCTTTATTTACGTGCAAAAAAAAATGGATTATTTAATGTATGAAGAACTGTTGTTACCAATTCGAATATAAATTAATGGAGACATTTATATTCCGTTCACAAGTTTATTTAAAATGTACTTTGAGAATATTATTATAAATTTTCCTCATATAGCTTACGGAATTTACAATATATTACGCTTCAAACTGAAACGTTCAGTAATATTGAATTAATTTCATTGAAAATATAAGTTTAATTTAGTGTCAAAAGATGTAAACTATAAAATGTAAACTTTTCTCCAAATATAATGCAAAACTGAAAGTACTTAGACCCACTCAATTGGGATTGTAATAAAATAAATTTTAAAGGGACTGGAATCGAGCAGGTAACTACTTCCAAACGTTAATTTTCCCTTACAAATAACGGTATCCATAATATTTATACTAGCACGAGCTTTGGTTATTTACAAGGGTTTCCAGTTTATGAGCCATATTTTATTGTCATGCCCTTTTTGACTGCAATTATCTACAAAGTGTGTGCCAATATTGTTTTCCGTACCTGGTCAATAAATGAACATCTGTCCCATGGATTACAAAGGATTAGGCTTTTTTCTAGCATTTCTGATGACACAGAAGATATATATAAAACCCCCCCTTGGGAGAGATAAGTTAAACCTCCATGAAAAAGTCAACCCCTTTGCGTTGCAAAGGATTCGAAGCATAAATTGTATTTACTAGCAATTCACATTTATATAAACTAAAAAGCAATATATTGTTAATGCTAGTTGGGTCATTTATAATTATTATAGCTATTATTATACATAAAATATTGAAATCGTGTTTGTATGAAATTTGTTGTTTTACCTAATGAAAGTGTGAGTCAGACTAGAACTGAACAATATACAGCTGCACAGTTGGTCTGTGAATGCAATTCAATTATTCAACGAGTTAATTTTTCTCGATTCGAAAGTCAAGTTTTGCTCATCCGATGATAATATCATGCGATATTAACCTCATTTCAAACGTAAATGCTGGTTAGCGATAAAAATGTTTTTATTCTTGCTGTAGTCTAGCTTTTTTTCTTCGCTCAGTAATAACTATTGGCAATTTTTAGATAATAGTTTCGAAACTGAACCGTATGATAAATATTGTTCCGTTTTCAATGAATCGTAATAACTATTTCCAATTCGGATCGCGATATAGAGTTAAATAAAAACAAATGTATAAAATTAAATATTTTAATTCACTCTGATAAATTTAATGCCAAACGAAAATAACGAATAATTTTAGATTAGTTCTAGTTATAATATTATAATATAGACACCTCATTAAAAATGACGATTCCTTACAAATTTTCGGCGTTTCTACTACCAATTCATTTTTAATAACTGAACCAAAATGGATTTCGGTGCAAAAACTAACTCGAGGACAATCAACAATAAAGAAAAAAGCATCTAATTGCACAATATATAACGAAGCTAGCTGGTCCCTCATCATTAAATTAATCCTACAATTAAAAAGAAAGCGAAAGCGCAGCTCAATAGAATGTTAAAAGGCTGATCGTTCGAGATACGGCTCATCGCGGTATATAGCAATAAGAAGAAAGAGAGGGAGGGAGAGAGAGCTACTACTAGGCCCGCACGCCCTCACGGAATTTAAATGTATCCCGGATCGATTTGGGGCCAAGCCTCAACACGCCGGCGTATCGATCCACATCGCATGTGCGGTTAAGAAGCGTGAATGGACGCTTAGTGTGCGCGCTATGTGCACTGATATGTGTGTGTGTGTGTGATATACGTGTATGTGCGTACCACGAGGGGGAGTGTAAATGTGCAGAGTCCACGGTGGTGGTGTTGGTGCGAAGGAGATAGAGTGAGAGAGAGAGAGAGAGAGAGAGAGAGAGAGAGAGCAGAGACACATCAGACAAATGGGAGAGAGGGGGCAGAAGAACGAGACCATTAGAGAACGAGAGAGAGAGAGACAGAGAGGGAGCGAGCTTTGTCTATGTGTGTATGTATATATATATACACGCGCACGCAGCAGCTCGTGCTCTGCGGCGGAACAAGCTATCCGAGAGCGAGAGAGAGAGAGAGAAGTAGAGAAGGGTGGCGAACCCCTGAAGGACCCTTGGTCGCGCTGCTGTTGCTGCTGCTGCCGATGACCTTCCACCCTCCGTGTATTCTCCGTTCCCTTTCCCCCTCCTTAATTTCTTTCTTTCTATCTCTCTCTCTCCGCAGTCGTTTTCTTTCTGTCGATGCCTATCTCGACTTCTTTTCAGCTGTGTAACTTCTCTCCTTCCCTTTCCCTCGCCAGCTTTTCGGAGTAGTCCCTTACGAATTAAAGAGCCGCACCGAAAATCGCTTATGGCTTCGAATCGTTTTCTACCGCCTTGTCTTCTTGTATACCGCAGCAAAAATGACTCGTTAGTTCGCGGCATATAGAGTATAATTTAATTTTCATTCTGTATATTAGAATTATTATCTATATACTCGTTTTACTTTCGACGTGTTACACACTAAGTACAGTCCATCTAAGTACATATAGTGAGTAACGCAATCACGTATATAGTTACGACAAAACAAATAACTGATGAGTAATGCGCTATACTCGAATGAGGAAGATAAGTGTCAGGGACAGAATATAACGAATAGGCGCACCGAAACGCCTTGCTACCATTATACGAACTTTATTTTGATGGGATGGATCAATACTGCTCCAAAGCCGATTCGGAACGGTGTCGCAGCATTGTTAAATCAACGGGAAAATTAATACTGGCGCGCACACATCGATTTTTCATATAACTAAAAATTCTATTGCGAAATGCAATCTGCACCATTCTCAATTGGTGGCCAAAAACCCAATGATTTCGCCATATATATATATATATAGACACTCCCCGCGTGTTGGGAAGAAAAACCTGTTCGAACGAAACAGTCAAGAATCAGATAGTAACAGCAGCTCTCGTTTGGAAAGTCGCTCTGCGCGAGCCCATTCCCACCCTCGTCTTTTTTCCTCTCTTCCATTTCGCCCTCTTATCGCACAAGACGCAGATGCGTCCGTTTATATACAATACACACACGCGCGTGTATCAAGCTACAGTGTTTGCTTTGGTGCCCGGGAAAAAAAAAGGCGAAGATGCTGGAAACGAGCATATAGGAGTGTGTATATGGGGAAGATCGGATATAATACGCACGAAGTTCCGCGCTTATATATATATGTAACCCCTCTTTTCTTTGCTTCTTCCTTGCTCGTCGCTCCACTTCTTCTCCATCCGCCATATACATATACATATATACAGAGGCGACGCATTTGTGTGTAACGGCGCTGGGGTTCGTCGACGGCGTCGTTGGCTACTCTCTCGTTCGCCCGGAGCACGATCATTGGTTCGCCGGTCCCAGGCAGGCCACAGCTGCGGCTCGCTTCATTCTCTCTCTCTCTCTCTCTCTTTCTCTCTCTCGCTCTTGGTTTCTTCGTCAGCTATAGCGCGCCTTTGTGCCGGCTTTCTCTCTCTCTCTGCCTCTTTCTCTTTAGCTCATGCTATGGGGCTTTTTCGTATCCCTCTCCGCGTTCCTCTTCCTCCATCCCTCCCGGCTGCTGCTGCACGCACGCTTATCTATATAGTACAACGTGCGGAGAGCACCGTGCGCGCCAGCGATCGCGGGGAACGATTCCTCTTCTTACAACTCTCCTCGCGCTCCGACGCTTTAATTCTTCTGGATCCACCGTGACGTATTATATATATTTCCAGCTGCAAAAACTTCAAATAGCCGATTCGCAGCAAAGAAAAGTGTGTATATATATACATACTCACTTTTCTTTGCTGCGGATCGGCTGTTTGAAGTTTTTGCAGCTGGAACTTGGCACCTTATATATATATATACATTCAAATTTAGCGTTTATAGAAATGTATATAAGTAAGTCGTCGATCCCGAAAACCGTAGATAATTCAATCTACAAGTCAATTTCCTATATATATATGCATCGCAGCAGATAACACGAGCACTTGCACGCAGACTCATTATTGGTCCGAGTGCTCAGCGAGAAATGCTACTATATATATAAGCCCGCATCGGCTGCAATATCGTGGGGAAATTGTCCGATATAAGCGACCCGTCTACAGCCCCCCAATACACACAATTTTCTCAATCGTCACGTTGGAGCTGGCGCACATAACATACACACACATATATATATATGTACAGGCTGATGAGGCCAGCTCACAAGTTGGCGTAACTCGACCGGGACACTCCCACGAGTTGCGCGTCCAACGCGGCGGGCGGCGGCGGCGAGGAGGTAAGCCGTGCTCTATAGCTACATAGGCAACGAGAACGCGCAAGAGAGAGAGAGAGAGAGAGAGAGAGAGAGCGAAGTAGAGCAGAGCAGGAAAGGGGAACGATCGGAGCGCGGCGGTAGCCTCGTGGCGGCAGGGAAGCTGTGCAAGCTCCTTCTCCAGGCGGCTCTCGCTCGCGCGTATATAGTGTGCGAGACCTCGCCGCCAAGCGCCATCTTGCTGCTGCTGCTGCTGCTGCTGGGCCGGCGTCGTTTCCTGGCTCGCTGGTCGCTCTCCACTTTGCTCTGCGTAATGTACATATATATACGTTATATAGGTAGAGGAGTCTGGAGTAACGTCTCGTGCTTTCGCCCTCGACACTTCCTATTGTGTTGCACGTTTGCTTCGGCTGCACGGGACATGCAGCTGCACCGGCCGCAGAATTAGTGCGCGGGGAAGCTCGAGTCTTTTTTTTTCCCATGATTCCATGAGATGCTGACGCAACGAGCTTTCCCCATGATCTTACGGATAACCTTTTCTTCCCTTTGTACACCGGCTTACGATGCGACCAGTCGCTATGGATGCGTTGCGCTGTTTTTGAGAATGTTGCGCAAGCCTTCGATTACCTATATAGTATAGACGTCTGCGACGCCGATCGCCGGTATATGGCTATAGATGTATAAGTATACCGCAGACAGAGGGTACGTTGTATTTTCTTCTGGGAAGAAAAGTATTTTATCTTTTTAAGTCTCAACTTCATTCGATTCGTCCAACTGTTATATATTTATAATGCCGAAAGATTAGAATTTGTTTGCACAAATTAAAGTGGAGAGTATGGCAGTAATAAAATATTATCAGTTTATTGCACACTCATATATATATATATATATATGCGAGATAAGTAAATAGCATATGGATAGAGGACGGAGAGTCGATAGAAATAAAATAAGGTCGCGCAAAGCAGAATGTCACGTTCCGCGAAGGGTTAAAACTGGAACACTCGAAAAGTTGAGAGTGTGCATTTGTATGTAGACACGTCACACCGTCGTGTACCGCCTCGACAGCTCTGGATTTATTTTTACAACGAACTTTCGCCACTTTTCAGACCAAAATCTACGTCGTTAAAAAGATCTCGAGTGTTTGTTGTGCAAAAATCTGTGGAATATCCTATAACAATTCCCAGAAATATTTGTTCCAGCTTAGGAAAATAAAAGAAGATTGGGCATATTAAGTTAGATACAATAAAGACCGAGTGGTACTAGTTCACCGGTGCACCACCAATTCAGAATGTTTTTTTTTTTTCGTGTCTTTAACAGCCTGTCTGCGGATACTGCGCGTGTGTGTGTGAGTGTAAGAGAGAGAAAGAGAGTATAGGTAGACAGAATCCACTCCCATCGCAATGACGCGGGACATCCTTCGATCGGCGTGTGTACCCAGTATAGAGCGCGACGCCGGTTCCCCATTTCGAATTCGGCCTGCGCGGCACACAATCAGGCACGTATAGCGGCAGCGGCAGCAACAGCACCAGCAGAAGCAGCAGCA
>UELV01134300.1:43711-54923 GCA_900490015.1 Megastigmus stigmatizans | reverse complement strand
GGCTCAGGATACCTCGTTCGAAACTGCTGCTAGTGAGGTGGAGGAGTATACAGATGACTTCTATACACTCATGATCAAGCAGAATAACAATGCAATCGACAAAATTTACGGAGTGCGCAGAGAAGGTGATACTTTCATAATGGGTGACTCATCCATACACTTTGAGGAGGATAAAGTCGAGGTGAAAGGAGAGATGTATCCGAAAACTATCGGACTGATGGAGTTGTTGATGAGAAAGCATCCCGATCAAACGCACCTTAGTTCCGCCGATTTGGAAAACTATCGCAGGATTCTCGAGGCGACGAGATTTCATCAACAGCAAGAAATTTCACGACATCATCACTCCACTGTTCTAGAAGCAGTGTGGATCGCTGCTACCTAGAAAATTGCCAGACGAGACACTCGTATGGACTACGTCTACTGGGACGATCTAAACGAGTTGGTCGATCGTCTGAGACTGCTCGTGGCCGAGAGAGCAGCCGGTAATCCCAGCCACACCAACGAGATTCACTCGATCGTCGAGGAGTTGCGCGAAGTAGGCTATATATATATATTGAGAGCTGTGTGTATGTGTGCGGTATCAGTTAACAAGATGAGCGTCGATGTATTCGGACGTAAAGTTGCTCAGAGCGAAGGTAGTCGTGGTCCGCTTGGGTTTGACTACAAGCTCACTAATGATGCTAATTACAACAAGAGGCTGTACAATGTTGGCACACCCCAACAGCCGAGTGATGCAGTTAATCTGAGTATTCTACAGCAAACCGTCCACGCAGAGATGCGCAATATATATGAGATTGCAGCTCGTCTCAGAAGTGATATAGATGATTTGAATATAATGGTGGATGCTCATAGAGATGAGATTGATGAAAAGTGGCTGAAAATGAACGCTGATATACAGAAGGCTGGGGATCAATTACACGAGAATTTGAGTAAATTTGAAGCAGTGGGAAAACACTTCGATGAACTATAAATAGGACTGCACAATCCTACTCGATTCATACTCCTGTTGAACTTCACCACAGCACTCGACCAACGCTCGATCATCACTCACCTGCATGAGAGAGACAATACTGAGATGCAGCGATTAGTGGAGGAGTTGCAGAGGAGGTGGAGGAAATATGAAAATATAAATGACCAAGTGATGGAGAAGTAATAGTAAAATTAATACAATATTCAAATATTCAGGTAAAGCATCATAGCCTTGTGTGATAATGTCATTAATGTACTATTGAGTCCCTTTTTTTTAAAACCCGCCATTTTGTTAATTTTCAACAAAATTGTTTAAGCCTAGTTCCAACCAGAATGACAAGCTTACAGAACAATAATCTTTTTGACTTATTTGTTTCAGGTCCTCACGCGGCGGATTCACCGAGGCCAGCTACCGACCTGTTTTTGAGACGCTCACTTTAGCGTTAAACAACTATACGAAAAATTTAAAAAAAATATATATGTACACTTTTAGATACCAATAATAATATCTAAAAAATCAAACCATTTACTTTATTTTCATCTAAAAAAAATTCCTGGAAAATGCCTAAAAAAACGTGCTACTACCTTAAATAGTAAGATTCCTCTACATTTTTTTGTGCTCCAATAGTAGCATTGATAATGCCATTAATACAATTTTAAAACGTGCGTGAGTACAATAGTGTGTAACATCGCTAGTCATCCAACTAAGGCGTTTTATAAAGAATGCCCAATAGCGAAATATGCTGATCCTAATCGCAAAAATCGCCATTCACATGTTTTAAACTCGAGTTTATTTTTAGAATGTTTTGTACTATTATGTTATATCCCAATTGTATTTCCGCTTATTGAGCGAAAGTATTAAGATATTTCTAATATTGTTTTTGAATTTCAATAACTATTGTCGATTTTGAGTCTCGTAAGGATTACCTTAATGTAAATCGCTACGCTGATTTATCGACGGAGCTCGATGTAGATGTAAATACTGAGCAATAATAGTGACGAATGAACCTCAACAGACCAGAGGAGGGACGAGTAGGTTTTCTAGGGCTTACTAGGTGCGTGCGGACAGCGAAGATATTATATAAATAATCTATGTTCTAATAATAAGTGAATAATCTATAATCTACTATTAAGTGTGTTAATAGGTGCCGGCATCGATAACTTTTCAGGTGGATCGGGGGCCTCCACCATTTCAGTTTATCTCTTTACGTTTTCCCATTTCAGGTGGGTCTGACGATCGAATTTTTCCTTTTCTTGCTATAAGTTTTCCCACGTATTGTGGGTCCGGGGCTCCATTATTTAATCTTCAGAGACCCCCACCATTTCAGTTTATCTTTTTACGTTTTCCCACTTCAGGTGGGTTCGGGGCTCGAATATTTCGTTTTCTTGATATAGATGTTTTCCCATTTCAGATGGGTCCTGCGTTATACGAAGATGGAACCTCCAAGAATATCGATGAAATCCTTGAGTCCGACGGATGTTCAAGGATGCTGCTGTTAGCATCTCTCGATAGCCGAAAGGATTCTAAAAATTCAACGGAATTCGGTAGGTGGTGTAGAAACTCACCCAGTACGCATATCTGGTCTCTCATTCCGTTTGTCGCTAACGAATCTGCCTTGTCGGTAGGCCTACATTCACGACTTGTCAATTTTCACTGGGCTTGGTGTAGATGTAGGTATACTGAGCAGCAATGCAATGATGAATAAGCTTCGACAGACCACAGGTGGGACGAATAGGTGTCTAGGGCTACTGGCAATCTTTTGCCTACTCGTCATAAGTGCACGAAAAAGAAGTGCGCCGATGATGGTACTGCCTGGGATTCCTTCTGAATCCCAGCGTGTGGTGTGGAAACCCATCCACGCTGAAACTCTGGAGTCGTGGTTCATGAGTAGGTTCACCCATGTAACCATGACCCGTCGCGGCCGCGAATCAAGATAGTTAAGTATATTATAAGTAATCAATGTTTTAGTATTAAGTTACTAGGTTCGTGTATGAATAAGACATCTCTATAAACTTGATAACCTCATACTGCCAGATATACAAAGTAAAGAGAGTGTAAGTTCATTCGAGTGAAGTTAGTCTACCGATGTATTATCTTTAGACGGGCCGTCAAGTATGTTCATCGTTATTTTGTAAGATTAAAGATATTTTTATAAAATTTTAAGTAATGGTAAATCTGAAAGGATTTGCATATTATTTAATAGAGATGCCAGATAAGTTATATATATTTACATATTTTAAACTAATTCAAAGATTAATTGGGAATGTGTGATACTGGATGAGGCGTATTATATTCGCAACTATAAAAGTAAAGGAAGTATTTCGGTATGTGAGCTTACACTCAAAAGTAGATGGGCTCTAATGGGGACACCTATAAATAAGAAAATATCTGATCTGTATAGCTTTGTTGAAATTTGTTAAATGTTAATAATGTGCAAAATGCGCCATAATAAATGAGTCCCGAAGACAGCAGGTTAATGCTGACATAATCGATGAACTCTATAATTTAATAATGAATAATTAATCAAATGAATTTGAATAGAAAATTAATACTTGTATAAAATTATTAAAACAAAAAGAGTACTTGACAGTTTATAAGTTGATTTCACAACTTTCTGTAGCCTAAGTTTGTTTAAAGAAATTAAAAGTATTTATGTATATAAAATGTATAAAAGAATTATGTAATGAATGGATACACTTAATTAAAAATACAAGTATAATAATGAGTAGGACACAAGCCTAATATGTAAATTGTATTTAATTAATTAATTGAAAGTTTTTTAATTTATCAATCTCAAATGTTTCATTTTGCAGTAATTTTGTAGAATAAATATAAAATTGTGTTGGGGAAAAAAAATCATAATTGCCAAGATTTTACTGCTTTAAAGGTATTTTTATTAGGGTTAAAAATTCGTTTGGTTAATGTACCTTAAGTCTCGAAAGCAGCTGCAGACACTCTGCGAAATTCGACCTGCCGATATTCCGAATCGTGTACGTTTCAAGGGCTTAATGTCCTCCTTCGTTACGGCTCACTCTTTATTATTGCATACAGTTTAATTGATATCTCGTAGACACTAGACATGCATCTCTATTCGGCATCTATATACTCTCGTTTTCTCTACACTCTCTTTTGTTTATACAGCGCGCGCGGACAACACTTTGAATTAGGTTACGCGACACCTCGACTATTTCGACCGCTATCTCTGTATAGCTTGCATCATGCTTAATGCTTATTAAGTAAGAATTCGTGTTTAGGAAGGATCACCTCTGAAGCATTTATATATTGCACGAACTTTCAACCCGATATGATGAAAAATTGTATACGTTACTCGGGGCGAAAGTATGCTAGCGTCGCCTGCGTGTTTTACGCCCTCGCTTCGTTGGGGCGTGAATGCACACACAGGCGACAATAGCATGCTTTCGGCCCACTTAGCGTAATATACTATAGATTTTGCAATCAGCATGCTGTTCAGGTGTTAGGAAAGAAATGTATAAATTTGTAATTGATTGAATACGAGAATAAGAGTATGCATATATTTAAATGTGAATTTATAATGTCACAGCACTTATAGCTCCTTACAGAAGCTAATTTCCTTATAGAATATATTATATATTCTATTGTAAATTTAGGTCTTCTTCCATATATTTATAATAATATTTCATTATTTTTAGATACAATAATCCTTTGATACCCTTGTTAACACACTGATTCGCTAATCCTTTTATTAACATATCCCTTTATTCGCGAAATAACGGAACAACTCATTGAGCTTTTAGTTATCAATACATTCATTATCGCCCAGCATGTCATAAGGAAAAAATAGTTAATACATCATTTTTCCCTCGAGCTGTCCGACCCTCTTAATGCTGCCGACATGAAATATAATTCATCCGTAAACGGGCCTTTAGCTACGCGCATCACTCGCGTGTCACGAAATTGATCACACGCATTACACGCCCCCCTATGCCTATATAATATCGTCGTTCGCAAAGCTCCATCTATCACTCCTTATATTGATTCGCTCGCTCTCTCTCTGACTCTCTACCCGGGTCCGGCTCATCGTGTCATTTTATGCTTTCTGCTTTTATCGAATCGCCATTTTTGTGCAAGATCAACACAACTACTTTGAGAGAGAGAGAGAGAGAGATCACACGTCCGTACAGAAGCAAGCTTACGTGTAGCAACTATTACCGAGTGTGTTACTTTCGCGTGTCGTTAAAGTCTCGTATGTACGCGAAGGTCGTTTATTTTAGCCTGGTCGTAGTCATGTTTTACCTTTGATGTTAAACTGATTTTTGTTCTACACGTTTTACAGCTGACGTTGCATAAATTTTTATTGACGCTAGTTGTGTACCCACAATCCAAGAATGAAATACTATTTTATTGAAGCTGTGAGTTTTATTTCAGTGATAGACGAATTATTTGGTCAAATTGGTGTTGATTTTACATGAATTCCAATGGTCTATTCAATTCAAATTTAATAGATACAACCTGTTATAAAATTTATTGTTATGTTCTGAAAGTTTGTTAGTTTGTAGTTGACTTTATTCTGAACAGAAAACTTTTACAACTTAAACGATTTTATAAATTAAAGTAAGATAATTATTTTTTAAACAGAATCAGCTTTTTGAGCTAAATAAACTTTTTCATATGATAGTAGCAGTATATTTATAGACAAATTGATATAAGTGGATTAGATCAGAGTTTGGTCAGGCATCGCATGTACAGCTGTGGACTTTACATCTGTTCGAACAAACTTAAAAATTTCGGTAATATAATGGCAACAACGGAAGTGCCACTTTGATAGAGTGTATTGCTATCTTATGTATTTCCCATTGTTTATGATTACATGCAGTATTTGGTCTGCACTTCAACCATAGGTATGAAGAAAAATGTATAGCATCCCGTATGCAAAGAAAATGAAGGACCTTCCTTTTTTACTTATTACGTTAAGTTTTTTAGAAGGCATAGCAGTTATTTGTAGATGGTTGGAATTATAAAATATTGCGGCAGTTGAATGTTACATCAATTTTTATATCCTGACGAAAGTTAACCAATCATTTTCTAGAAACGTTCTA
Source organism: Megastigmus stigmatizans (assembly GCA_900490015.1). Classification (NCBI taxonomy): domain Eukaryota; kingdom Metazoa; phylum Arthropoda; class Insecta; order Hymenoptera; family Megastigmidae; genus Megastigmus; species Megastigmus stigmatizans. The sequence goes on along the minus strand of UELV01134300.1, from coordinate 48,875 downwards.
ACTAAATACTTGCATAAAATACAAAAATTCATTGCATTTGACTACAATTACAGTGAGCTTTCAGTATTTTATTCATAGAATTTACTGATCTAAAAATATCTGAAATGGAAGCCTCGGGTGCAGCATTACGCGGCAGTCCAATTCTAAAGTTCATAAATAAGATTTATCGAATTGATTAATCCATCTGACGATTATCGCAACCATATCGATCCCAAAGTTGAAGCTGTTCTTCTGCTTGCTCCGTTGCTGGTATCCGTCATAAACGAAGACAAATTACACTGACGAGAAACGGGATAGATATGGATTCGAATGAAAATGTCCAGTTGGCGTGTATAAGCTCCGGTATAATTGTTCGCATCTCTGTAGGAAATCGATACGATGCTCTGCTCTGTGTGTATGTGTCGATTTGAAAGCTTTCGTTCGATGTCGCTGACAAAGAAGCTATCGCTATTCTCTGGATTTATGATGTCCATGCTACATCTGTTATTCGCTATCGGCATTAGTTGCGCATTCAGAATTAATCTTCCATTGATTACTAATCATTGTTCATTGGTGAGCAGTATGATTCTAAAAGTAAGGACTAAATTTTCAAGGAAATTTACATAACTGCGTTTGCTACATTATTCCAGTGTCCAGTTAGATCGCTAAAACAGATGTAGTTTTTAATTGTCAATTAACAATTAATTTGTCGTAGGAACACTTTTATTTATGTTTCATCAATGATACGGTTTATTTTCTATTTTCTATAGTTGCGAGCAAACAAGCAGTAAATTTTCGCATCCTACTCAATTTATGTATTCATGAGTGTTATCGTCAATGATTTAATCACTAATCTCTTGATGCGCCCGTAAAATGCAATGTTTGAAATTCAGATCAGTTTTAAATATAAATATAACGCACATTTGACTGTTTTCTTTATCGCAAATATACGTAAATTATACTAAAATATGTATAAGTTTTATAAATCATTCAAAGAATAGTAATTCTAATTTGATTTTTAGGTGCTTTCGAAAAATTCTAGAGCATTGCAGTGGCCCATTATTTAATAAATCTGTGTTTGACATCGACGAAAAGTTAGAGAACGACACACTCGCGCGGTACCGAAAAGTTGCAAACTCTTCTTGCTTGTTCTCAACTGTTGTTTCTTCTCATCAAGACATGGATAACTTCGACAGTCTAGACTGAAGTCGGATTTTAACACCTCAATTGTCGAGTCACGTAAGGGCCGAGAGACATACGCTGCTCGTCATGTATAGCACGTTAACGGGACTTTGCTACTCGGCTGTGCACGACTAGTATGTTGAAATATGCAAATCACATTTTTGACTACTAAATGTACGTGAAAAGAGTGAAGCAACAAAAATATTAATACTGATACTAGTTTTGAAAAGGTCAGTAGTAGAAAAAGGCCCTACACTTTATAGAACATGTCGCTACATTTTGATAATTTTGCTTTCACACATGTATAAATATTCAAGTTTTTCTGCATACACACTGGTTCACGCGCAAAAGCATATACGAAGGCTGTAAAGAGCGAGAAAAAAACGGTTAGGAAAAGGAGAGAACAGTCGGGCATGGCATGTGAGCAAAAAAGAAGGGAAGACAAGACAAGAGAGAATGAGAGGAAAAGAGAGAGGGAGAGACGAGAGAGAATACGAATGAAAAGGACAAAAGAAAAGTTACAGTCGGAGCGTTAATGAAAAGAGAGAATACGAGAAGAAGAGGGAGAGAAAGAGGTAGAATATAAAGGGCGGACCAGTAGCAGCAGCAGCAGTAGCGCCAACCTAATGGAAGAGAGGGGAAAGAAGGGGATAGCAGTAGCAGTAGTAGCAGCAGCAGCAGCTGAAAGAGAGGAAGAGGAAGTTAGAAACCCTGCGGATACGCGATGTTCGTTTTTGTGCTCGGGACCGGATCGGACCTCGGATTCTGATATAAATCATGCGCAAAAGCTCGAGAGTCGCTCGAATGTCTTTTTTTCTTTGTTCTTCTCTTCTTCGCTTCTCTTTTTCTCTCTGTCTCTCTTCTTTTTTAATACATTCATTCATCGCCTGCGCTACACGGCCGCTACTACTTTGTGTCATTAGGTGCGACTATTAAAGCACTGTCCTCAGGTAGACGTGCACGCGATTTCCTTTGCTTTCTTTTCGCATGAGAATAGACCTTGCGAATCGGCGACGCATTTGTGTGGCAAAGTCTTTTTCTAGAGTAGGAGAATTTTAATTTTAAATGCATTGAACGTGTTGTAATGGAAATTTTGGTACTTACGATAGCAAGTACTATAGTATTAGATGCAAGAACTTCATATCATTGATGATTTTTAGCTTATAAATATTCTTCTAATTTTATTCATTCGTTGATTTAATTAAATATTTAGAACGACTGTTTTGAATCATTTATACTTTATAAATTAATTAATAATGCGTTCCGGAAATTAGAAAGTACGCCGCTTTTAATGAAAATCCCTTTTCGCATATTACCCTATTTATATAGGCTAATTATAAATATTCCAATAATTACCACGACTTAATTTACGTATACAGTTGATATCAAGGTGTATCTTCATTGTTGAAAATACTTTAATAATTCGTAAGCAAATATAAGCTGACTGTTTTCCATAAGCACCACGAGGCAAACAGGTCATAATATGCAATACAATTAACCAAATTTATTATATTATTTCAAATTTGCTATAATCCGTTGTATATCAATTATATATAAATATGCATGTATTTACGAATCTGATACATATACGTTTAATAAATACAAATGATAGCCATGAAGCCCGAAATAAATTATAAAATTAGATAAAAGTTAATATTACGTTACATAGGTTTCAACGTTATTTCACGAGAAAACTAATAAAAGTCCATATTATAAAAATAAGTAGATTTAGTGATTAATTGTTGAAAATTAAATTATTAAATACCAATAGCGTCGATCAAAATTTTTATCAATCCGTGACTCTAGTGTTCAAATTGTTTGATATTTTAGCGAATTCTTTTCATCGTCCTTTTTTAATCAAAGAACTGTTATCATATCTTTTATTGTTCTGTGCAAGCACAATTTTTGTAATTCACGTAGATCTAACAAATAAAAGTTTGTGGATTTATTCACTTCATTTAAACATAAAATTTCGTCACATAGTTTTTGGAAAAAGTCAATTATCGATGTTTTTGTTTCTCTATTACCAACAATGATTACGTTGAAAAAGGCCGCTGATCAGTTTTGTGATTGCAAAATAGGCTGGTAATTAAAGTGAAACCTGAGTTACGTGTAGTCTATGTGCGCGTGCGAGCTTTGAAATTTAAGTACCATAACCGCGCGCACTGCAATGTAATTCGTTGCATTGCATATCTCTGGCGTATAATTAATGGGATATTAACGGATTCTCCCATTTTTGGTATTTACAGCGAATAAATCCGTTAGTTAAGCACAAACAATATTATATTAGTTTGTATCGCCACATTACGATAATACTGGGTGCAAATAATTTTACTAAGTATTTTAAATATTTTTATTTTTTGCACGTGTTTTGCATATCAACAAGTTTTCTTCAATTCTTAATTAAATGTCGCAATCAATTCATTCATTTTATAACATATACATATGTATTCTAAAAACACGTATTTATTAAAATTGTAAACTTAAAGCAAGAAATAAATCTAGCCGCGTAAACTTATATTAAAAGCACCATTTAAATGCTAAATTCCTTATCCGCATGTACATCTTTGCAGCAGCCCTTGAGAAATTTATCAGCTTGTAAGTTTGTCACGAGCAGGTGTAGAAAGACAGAGAGAACGCGTGCCACCAGTAAAGCTAACGCGCCTCTGCGAATTCAAAATCTATTAATTCGCCAAGATAATGGGGAATTCAATACAAGTAAGAGAGAGAGAGATAGATAGGTAAATATAAGTTTATTTGTTACATTACATTATTTACAATTTTTATTTTTAATATTTTCTCATTCACTCAGTCTTTCTATGCTATCACAGCTTAATTACATTATCAGTCTTCAAAAGTCTCAACTTAAAAGTAATATCATAGAGCGTCTTGAATAAAATACAAATAAACAAATTAATAAAAAAAATAGCAGTCTTTATCTATCAGTCTTAAATTAAAAATTGTACAACACAAATCACGCATGCTCTCATCTACCTTACACACGCTCACGCTAATAAATACATTCACACTTTCTAAAGAATACACTGTAAGTCAATACACTCAATACAGTGTAAGTCAACTAAGATTAAACGGACAATGAATGACAGGTGCAGTCCATGGCAGAGCTAAAAATCAAGATCAAAAGGGTGTCGATAGATCGCTGTCTTAAATCTACACAAAGATGGTATAGATTGCGCAGAGAGTCCGAGAGGAAATTCCAAAAGCGCGTACAATGAGCTTCAAAAGATCTTATTCCAGTCTACATGTGTCCGTACTCTACGTATAGAAACTTCCGGTCCAACTATCCCTGCTAGTGCTGCTGGGCTAATGCCTACTGGAAGAAGCTGTTAAGTACTTAGGTTTATGCAATCGGAGGTTTTTATACATACTAACTGCAGTAAAATAATTCCTTCTAGCATTGAAACGCAACTAGCTCAGTTACTTTCTATAAGGGGTGATGTGCTCATCCCTACTAGCACCATAAATATCTAATATAACACTGAGACTCACGACGGTATTGGAAAAAGGTACAAGCGCCCCTCCCCTCCAACTAAACACTTTCTTTAAATCATTAACATATTTTCTTGAACCAAACATTATAGCTTGGGTCTTGTCAGTGTTGAGAGAGTGAGATAGGGAGGGAGGGAGGGAGGGAGAGAGAGAGAGAGAGAGAGAGAGAGAGAGAGAGAGAAAAGAAAATGATCTAGCGCATAGCTTATACTAATACAGAGGGAGTGTGCGATGGAAGGAAAAGAGAATGTGTATATGTAGCGTACGTGTCGCAGGATTTCATCCTGCTAAAAGTGGGTCAGAGTGGAGCTCCCGGCTTCGGAAGATATCTGGATGCGATGAAAAGGTCTTTTGTCTCCGTCGTACAGCTAACAAATCTCCTCCTCTTTCATATCTCGCGAGCAAACAGCAAAACAGCTTGAGAGGGGTGGGAGGAAAGACGACGAGATCGTTTCGCGAGAGAGAGAGAGAGAGGGGGGGGGGGTTTAAGAAA
>UELV01134300.1:10426-41238 GCA_900490015.1 Megastigmus stigmatizans | reverse complement strand
TTTTTTTTTTTTTTTTTTTAATTTAATTTTACCATCCACTGCGAATCCAAAATTGTTCCTCATACGATCGACTGAATATACAACTTAAAGTGAAAAATGGAGGACGAGCAAAATACCTCAACATTGAATAACCTTACTTTTGTCAAGTATAATATGTATTTTAATGATTATTATACACTTATATCATTAGTCACGGTTATTAAACATTATGTACTTATAATATTGTAAATAATGAGGTTCTTGTTAAGTTAATCTATTTTCTTATGATCAAATCTTTAATTCAAAATTATTTTATTTAGTAATTATAATTTAATAAGATATATGGCTACGATATGGCAATAGTCCTATTTAAATCAATTGAAATTATATCCATATTTTTCAGCAAAATGTGGCCATATATGGTGAATTTCGACATTATATGGCCACAAACCCCATTAATTTTTTACCTGGGTAGACTTTTATCTAAACGCTTTGTTTACATACGGAAACAATGGTATGTGATTTAAAATGACGTTTGATAGAATCGAATTTATTGATTTGTTTGCCAAAATGAATATATGCGCGTTGAGTTGATTCTCAAAGAGAGCAAAGGAGCAAAGGAATGTTTCGGAATCGTCCGTTACTTGACCATCAGAAATTTCAGTCACGTAGCGTATTTTGCGCCAAAGAGGAGCTCCATAAATCGACGAGAGCAGATTACTCAAAGCCTGATTGGACGCAAGATCTTTCTTTTTCATTTCCGCCTGCTCCTTTACACTGTCCAAATTTTCGACGTTTTACACTTCTATTGACGAATCGTATGACCTTTGTAATTCGTCCTCCAGCGTTACGTTGGAAATTAAACAAACTTTCTTTTTTGTTCGAGTGGTATCTTGATTTAGATATTTTAACTATAGTACAGTCACTGTGATAAAATTTAAGTTAAGAGTGATTCCTAAACTCAAATTGAATATTGTGTAACTAAGGAGATTTCATATATGAGTACAAAGTCATAGTTAAAGCCTTTCTTTTGAAAGGGATATGCTCTGCCAATTGGTCTAGTTAAATTAGAAACGAACCCTTTGAATTCTCAGTATCTTAAAAAGGTACTATCGATTCATTCAGTTTAAAATGACTTTTAAGTAACTGACTGTGCCGTACTAAATTATCTAATTACGGAAGTGTTTTGCTATGGCTAGAGCTAAATATATTTCTTTTTAATATGTTAGAACACGCTTATAAATATTGTATAAGTTTTTGAAAATGTTTGTTTCTCAAATATGAAGACCATTGTTATTAACGAAAATACAATAATACAAAATCGATTTCAAATTAACTACGTTTTCAGTTGATTACATAATTAAAATTAACGCTTCATTGGGTTTAATAAATAGTATTCGTATTTTAGATAATACTGTATCTCTGAATATTATAATATTCAAAGAACATAAACATTGCCAGATCGAAATTAGTTAACCAATTTCAACTCTAAGCGAAAGTACAAATGTATTTTAATTAATATGTATATTCGAATGACGACTAATGAAATTGGATTTTTATGATGGACAGGATCATGGTGCAATGTATTCTCTATTATCTCTAATTTCCTAAAGTCAGTACATAAATGGCTGTTTCGATAATTAAAAGAAGGGCAATTAATTATTCAGACGATCTTTCGTCCTTAATAAATGAGCTCCTATTTAAAATTTCTTAACCTATTAACGTAAACAGGGCGAGCTAATTAAAGTGAAAATCGCTAGAATTAGCGTAGCCAAGAGTAGACTGTGCACCCTCTCAACAAGTAATTATCTCCAGTATCCTTGGAACAGTTATGTTGACTTTCCGCTTATTATCCTCTTCTTTATTTTTCCAAGTAAGTCAATCCATCGTCGTTGTAAAATTATTGGAAACCATTTTTTTTTTAATTTTGATCAATCAATATCTTTACACGCTGTCGCAAGCTCACGATGCAACTGATCCGAAATGAAGATACCTACGTTTTTTTCAACAGTTATAGTTTATCATCCTCAGCAGGGCAAAGACAAGAAGGTGCAATATAAATTTTTTCTCCACTAATCCCATTAATAAAGCTCCGACGCGACGATCAAATTAATCGTGAGCAGCAAGACCACGAGCTCGACCATCAACGTGTAGGCAACAAGAGAGCCGCCAAGGCAGCTAATTAAAATGATAATCTGTCAAATTGCCCGCTAAACCGAAACCCCCGTTCTCCCTCTGTCTCTGTCTCTCTCTCTCTCTCTCGCTCTCTCTTCCTCGCTTTCACTGTTTCTGTTTCGCTTGTACAGCGTTGGTGAAGCTCTTGTCCATCGACACGAGTGAGTTGTAAAGCAGGCGGCCGGAAAATTACGCGACCGCTGACGAGAGTAGACTGCCCTGCGCGAGGGGTCACAAATGATTGGCGGGTTCTTGCGCGTGGCTCGCAAATAATCGGCTAAAAATTAGATTGGCCCTCCCGACTACCGGGAATTAAAAGGGGGAGGGCAGGAGCCAATAACGCGCGACTTCATCGCTCTAACCGCAATTGCTACGGCAACGCTAATTCGCGGCTTTCGTAATCACGATGGCTTTGAACTTGTCAACGGTATATAGAGTCAAATGAAAGTAGCTATTTCCATCCTCTTTGGCTATAGCGCGGTCTGTCTCTCTGTAACTTTATTTCTATCTTTTGTCCCCCGCACACCCTGATTTATCCCCTCATTTCGCGCGATACGAATCTTGCAAAGCGAAGTGGGCTTTTCGGTAATTGGACTGTACATAGATGGGTTTTCGGACGTGCAGCATTGCGACTGTTTTTCCATTGCGAAAACACAATAAAATAAGGAGCAAATTTAGCTCCACTCTAAGGCTTAGCTCACATCACAGAATATATTGCACGACGATGTGGAGGCGTATTTCAGTTAGCGAAAGCAATCTTATGTCTTAATGTGGTGGTGATTTTGCCGCACGAGGATGAGTAATATAATCCATAGTATTGTGGTGCATAATGTACTCTACGGTGTTTGTTTATTTATTCTATATTGGTATAAATCAATTCCCATGCAATGTTGGCGTTATTTTAGGATCACTTATATTAAACAATTGCTAGTCTTATTTCATCACCTGCATATATTTTTACTTCGTCAGACATATTGTTTAGGATGAGTTATGTTAGTGTTTTACAGTTTTCGTAGTACTTGGATCGCAAATAAAATTATGCAATTAGATAAATGGATGAGATAATCTGCAAGAACGTCGGTAATAGCAATGGAATTGTTGCATGACGAGTAGTTTTGTGTACTAAGTATAAAGTAATAATAACAGGAAATCTCTTTCTCTTACATAAAAAATGTCTTCTTTCATCAGCAGCCATTCTAGCGTTTAGAAGTTATACGGAGGTAAAAAGCAGTCTCGTTATGTTTATTAATTAGAATCCATAAGACAGACGCTTTAACCACTCGTTAAGTACGATGATCGTCGAGGCTCTGTGATGTCTCTCATGTAGAAAAACTGAGGAGTCATCCCGCCACACTTTTGCAGTCTAGAGTCAATTATGAAAATTCTTCTAATTAGTCCCGAGCAGGGTAGTTAGAATTAAAAACATAGCGAAAGAGAGGCTGAGAACGAGCGAGAAAGGTAAAAAAAGAGCAAGGTGAGAGTATAGCGCAGAAAAGGAAGAGGAGGTTGGGAAAAAGTTAAGGAGAGGGGGAGGTCTTTTGAGAAATAAAATTTCTCTCCCTTTCGCTTCTTCAGTCGACGCAAGAAGGGAAGCAGCTCACCCGCGTGCGAGGAAAAGGGTAAAACATTTACGTATAGAGAGAGAGAGAGAGAGAGAGAGAGAGAGAGAGAGAGAGAGACGAATCGCAACATGAAAGTGAGAGATATAGAATCGAGGATACCTGAGGGATATAGCGACAGCAGTGCAGCCAGTCGCTCCGCGTGTCAACGCATGCGCAAACTGTGTCTGCTGCACCCAAAAGCTAAAGGGAAGGGCAAAAATTTACGTGCAGCAGGCGAAAGCTCTTTTGCGGAGGAGTGACTGCTGCGGATCGTGTACGCACGAGAGACGTGTCGAGAAATTAAATAATTTTGAGCATTGCAACACGTATACATCTGTGCGTGCGCGTCGAGGTACGCGTGCCTCTGAATGTGAATGGAATTATAATTTAATCATGCCAACACACTTTAATAGCTAACGAATTTAAACTGCATATGAAGTCGTATCGTTATAAGTATAGAAAATAAGCAAACATAGGTTTGATAACAAATGATGATTATTATAAATGGAGTAAATAAGTAAATAGTCAGATAAATAAATGGTTACGCAAAACTAGTAATTTTTTTGTCTGGAGTTATTCATTATTAAGCTTATCAGTCCATATAGACATTCTGTAAAAGATAACTCGCTAAAAATCTAGTAACATTCTATCACGAGCAGGAAAAAAAACCTCCGCCAACCGCATCGTCAACAATTGGTCCCTCGACTGGTACAACGAAAAACACACATCGCAGCGGGCCGAGAAGGTGCGATATAACTTATCAATTCTTCTTCATCCTGACTCGCTTCCTTCTGCTCGTCTGGGCGGAGACCCGAGCTCTACGGTAGAAAAAGGAAGCTGACAAAAAACGGACGAGTGGAGACTGCGAGCGAAAATCCTTCCAAGTGTAAGGCGCGCATATCTTCGCTTTCCACTCCGTCGGCCCTGTAACTGAACGTTCTTCTATGCCCCTACAAATTCGCAGCTCCACGCAGCTTGCGAGCTTTGATTGCCAGTGCGATTTCAGGACGTCTGCAACGCTGCGATTCAGTTGTTGGTTTGGGAAAAAATCTTTTTTTGGCGAACATGTGGGTAGTTCCAAAAATTTTTGGATTAATTTTATGAGGAGACAGATTGCTGTTTGATCACTGAGCATTAAAAATTCAATGATGACCGTAAAACAATAGAAAACACACACTCTTATTTGTGAAAGTTAACTTTTTCTTATACTCTAAACGATAGTGCAAGTTTCGCACGTCTCCCTTACAATTTGAATATCAACCAGTATCGGGATCCACCTTTTGATTAATAAAGATAATGAATTGAATTCGCTAGATTTAATCAACAAAAAATGTTCGTTTTTATCACTTATTCGTTAATAAATTAAAAGATTAGGTATTTGTTTTTAATCGGGTTACATATGCCTCTTAGAAATCTAATGAACTTTGATTATATAAAGTTACGCTTAAATCGGTTACTCGGCCATTTTTGCAATAGCACGAGAAGTTTGCATCGGTAATCTCGTGCATCAGTATCGTATTAATCAAAGGCTCCGTGTAATAGCATTTATCGTAACTGTTGGTGCAAATTGCAAGTCCACGTTATTAATTAAAATAGCTTCTATCAATGTAATTGCAACTGTCAGCTCAACGATTGCTCTGGAATACGTGCAAAATTCACTGAGGATCCCCCCCTCTCTCTCAGCCGTTGCTTATGCACAGCGTATGATGTTCAGTTTAATTATAATGTAACATTGTAATTTCATCAATTTGAGTTATTAAACTTAGCGTGACTTGTAAATGAATGGATACGCATTTCTAGAGTACTGTAGCCAAATGTTGTGCAACCTTGTATGTAATGAAACTAGTAAAAAATAATAGCACACTTATGCTTTTATTAAAGAATTTACAATAATTTAATATCAATATTTGAGTATCTTGTATCTTGATTTAACAGCTTCATTTATAAAATGCTACTTGGATCTTTGTAATTTGTTTTAATCAAAAAAGGGATATTTTTGACGCTAACACCTTACGAAGGAAAAATAAAATTGGTAGCAAAAGCCTGATTTTAAGTGTAGGTACTTTATTGCAGACTATTTGAAAAATAAATAAAACTATATAGCTTCTAAAATACACTTGTGAATCTTGTCATTATTTTCTGAACATCTGTTGAAAATTAGAACGATAATTTTATTATATTAATTTACTATAAAAGATAGGTATATAATTTTGACTACAATTCATATATTTAGGATAAAGCATTGACCTAATATCGAAACTAATGTTCGCTTTCGCGAAAAGAGATCGCAAAGAAGACAGAGCATAGAGAAAATAGTTGAAACACAAAAAGAAAGCTTATTTTTCAGAATTTTTAAAGTAAGCAATATCTTGAAATTTAATATTTTGTGGTATTGAATTTGATGTTTTAAAACGAATTCTGGGAAAATATCATTTTCTTCAAGTACTTAATGTGTTTCTTTAGAATAGAAGTATAATTTATTATGTTTATAAAAATTATAACGGTCATAGGGTGAGCGCACCAATTGTCAACCACATAAATTTTAAATGTGAAACCTTTAATTTGATTTGAAATTTTTCAATTTTAAATCTAAACTGAGAAAAAAATGTCTTGCATTAAATGAAAAATCATTTAATGTTAATGAATGTGGATTGGAATATGGCGAATTGAATATTCATTTACTGTTAATGAATTTTTCACTTAAACAGGTGACTTATATCAAATCCTCCGTGTCTTAATAGTTAATAACTGATTCACTAATGATACAATCAATTAACGCCAAAAATTTTGTATTTAAATTCATTCATTCCGTAAGTTCGACATTGCGATATATATACACTGAGTCTTCTCTCTCTCTCTCTCTCTCTCTCTCTCTCTCTCTCTCTCTCTCTCTCTCTCTTTCTCTCATGTAATACATTTAATATTTCATTTAACTTTAAATTTTAGAAATATGTTTTAATACATATTCATTAACTATTAAGTATTCTTATCACTTATAAGAAGAGCACGAATGATTTATATTAAATGCAAACGTACGTTAATAGTTAAGAATCAGAGCTTCATGACAAACGTATTCGTATTTAATTTAAGTGATATTCATTAATTGTACTGTAAATGAACCGTTCATTTAATGCAAGACATCTTTTTTCTCGGTGTAATGTATCAACAATATTTACATCTTATTTGATAGCTGAAATTTTTGAAAAAAATATTGTATCACCTACTTGCACGGAAGTAATAATGATATTTATTCAATAATCTAAGACCACAAAAGTAGCCGACTATTGGGGACGGGTAATCATTTGCACACTGTATAGCATTAGCAGACATGGGCCAGAACCATCGAGGCCACATCAATGAATAGGTCCTGCGACGGAACGCGGATAATTTCCCTTCAAAATATTCACACTCGCCAATGAGTTACATTCCTGCTCCGGTAATTGAAATAGCTCAAGTTGACGTCGTTATTGCCAGGGGTAGACTCGTCCGCCGTCCTGTAAAAGGGAGGTCGAGTATGAATGAAAGAGTCGCGCCGACAACTTATTAAGGTCTACTTCAGGATTTGCCACATTTATGCAGCTTTTCTATATGATGGGACGAGGAAAAAAATCTTAATGAAAGAATCCCTTTGTAGTAGAATTTCACGTTTTCGTCATAAATTAAATATTAAACGTATTATTCTCTTTAGCCTTTTTCATAATAATTTGTTTTGGGTAGAGTAGCTATGCTATAAAAGTGTTTACACAAACAATTTACCTTTATAATTTTCAAATCTTTTATTCCTTGTTATTCATAAATTTCTATGCTGGAAGACAAAATCTTAAAGTAAACACGTCAGCTTTTATTTATTTTATGAAAAGGGTACATAGAAATTTCTGCGCTAGGAATTGGAGTATCGAATTTCTTACGATAATGTGCATCGTACACTTGATCTCAAATCAGATGCATAATTTTGAGCATTTTTAAAAATTTATTACAGATTTATGTAACTTGCATGTTAATGCGGTAGCTACGTTTGTAATAATATTATCCATAAAATGTTACGTCTGAATCATTTTTGATATGTTTGTTCTCTACTTCATAAGGAAATTTTGTACAAAAATTTATATCGGAATAACAACGAGAATTAAAAAGCTTTTTAAATTCTGGGATACCGAGCAATTAATCTCACCATCAGACTAAAGGGGGACATCCGCGATATCCACATTTAAAAGAACGCCAATAAAATAATACAAGTATCATGTAGCGGCCAGCTAACAATGGATAGTTGCTTCCAATCTGATATGCCCGCACAGACTCGTATACGTGCAAAGATATACTGTGAAGCTCTGGAAAATTCGATTTTGAGCGTCGCGTCCCGTTCGCGGCATCATTGGCTGTTAACAGTCAATATAATGCTCTCGCCTCATCCGCGCAGCACACGTACGCTCATGGAGTAGCGATCGCGGCAGCTCGCTATTATACTAAGAGAACCACGGGCGTGGGCTACCAATGTACACATAGATACTGTGAACGAGTGAGTGAGTGAGAGAGAGAGAGAGAGAGAGAGAGAGAGAGAGAGAGAGAGAGAGATAGACTGGAGCCGTGAAAATCGATGCAGCCCAAGCTCGGTAACGGCGGCATCAGTAGTAGTAGTCCGTGTTGGGTTTGGCGCGTCTATATATATATATTTCGACGGGAGCGCACGGTTAAATTCAGTTGCGCGTGAGCGGGCCTATAAACGGAAATTAATTGGCATAAGTCTAGTGCTGCAAGTGGCGCTTCTCTGTCTATATTCCCGCGCTCGTCTCCCTATCGATGCACTACAATATACTGGCGATGGGGCGGAGAGGGGGGGGGGAGCTATGCGAAGCGTGCGAGAGTCGCGACGTCCGATTGGTTAATCGTGCGACGGCGAGTAGTTCGCGCATGCACACGCTTCAGACGTAGTAGGAGAGTCAGCGCTCGACGACGAGGCGTTGGGCGTTTATGAGGATTTCCGTTAATTAGCAACCGCATGACTAATTAAACGCGAGTCGAATAATTTTCGGTACGCCATGTGCGAATTATGTTTGCATGGGGCTGGCTGGATTTGCGCAAGGTAGGATAATTACTGGGGGAAATTATTGCGAAGCTTATAGAAGACTTAAAGTAAGCTTACATTGGGGCCGTCATTGGAGGTTCGACTTTCGGCTTGTTTGATGCGAGCGACAGGAGTATGCAAGTATTGTTGAAACTGAGGAAGAGAGAGTGGGGGACGGGCGTAGGGGGGTATAAGTAATTTGGTGGATGAAAAGTGATTAAAGGATCCTATTGGCGTATTTGCGTTTTCCTTTTTTTTTTTTTTTTTGTTTATTAGTTTGCCAGAATTTGCAAGTATAACGATTTCATATTTCAGTTTGGGTAACTGGCTCGTTCCGTATCGTGTTACTCTCTGCGGCGGCGGGGCCGAAAGTTTAAATAAGGCCATTTACGCGGGTTGTGTAAAACGATCCTTTTTCACTGACGTTAACGTGTCCAGGATGCCTTTTGTGGAAATAAATTCTTTTACTACGCTAAGACCATGGAAATTTAGCCGTGGTATCGAATGTCGCGGGTGATTTAACAATGTTTTTGATTAATTTTATTAATAACAATTTTAAAATCTGGAATATAAGATTTTAGTTTTTCTAATCGATTTCACATTTATTAGAATCGATATTCCTGCCTTATTGCATAATGATTCTTGACACTCTGATTATTCACAGTCAACTTTTATACGAAACAGTTGTAATTGATAAACTGAGCAAACGACTTAAATTCAAAAATACATCTTTAAACCGGGTCCGAAAGAAATATTTGTTCTAGCTGAATCGAGATTTTGTTCCTATACCCTTAACATTAATTATTTTAACCAAAGTTCTTTCTAAACCATAAATAAACTCTGTAAGCGTGAAAATCCAGCTGAGCAAACTTTCCTCGTCTTCAAGATCTTCAGCCTCACATTTTCTCCAGCAACCCCGAAATTCTCCTACTTCCTTTTCCTCAAAAAATCATTCTCGAAAAGCAAACCTCTCTACTCGCTCGCACCTGAATCTTCACGGTAGTTGATCGGTTTCTAAAGATAGTTCACTTGAAAATCTTGCTCTCATGCTCACATAGAAATCAGCATAGATATATATATATATATATAAAGACTTGCCTGCAGCGTTTACAAACGATCATGTCAACGCCAGAGCCACCGCGTAAGCAGAAGTAACCGTTTTCGCGAGATATACAATCGATAAATCGAAAACGGAGGAGCTTGGCAAACTCTCGCCCTCGGTATACTTGGTATCTCGCACGATCAATGGCAGAGCCTGTCATTTGCAATGAGATTTATGCCAGGTTGTTAAGCAGCGCCAACACGCTCTGGGCGTTACCTACAGAGACACTGCCTGTACACCTCCTGCGACTTGCTCCTCTTTGTGTATCTGTGTGTCCGTGTATATCTATTGGAATTCGACAAATTGCGTGTAAGACTTTCGCCTGATTCGAGTTGCCGATTTACGTGCGAGGGTGTATGCGTGTAACAGCTGCCGCAGGCTTGTCACATTCCTTTACTTACCGGGGACAGTGGAACGAGATGTGGATTGCGAGTTAATGATAATAATATTATGAAAAGCATTGTTTCCTGATATGGTTGTCACTAAATATAAAGAAATATATTTGTGAAGACAATGAAAGAATTGAAACTTTTGAAAAACTCATAAGATAATTACTTTAGAATCCAATTTAATGAAATTATGAACGTTTTTATTAAATGTTCTTAAATGGCAAATGCTGAGAGTTTTTAATAAAAACCTGTAGATATTTCTATTGAAATTAACTGAAGGCTCTCTTCAATAAGATCAAAATTTTCTGCTTATAAAGTAACAGATTTTTTATTGAACTGTGTCGATTAAATAGAAGAGGTAAAATTTATTTTGCAAAGTAAGAATATGCATTTTTAGAAACGAGTACGCACATATTTTCATAATCCACTCAATTAGGCGGAGTAAAGCAGCTCACGTCAGACTAGCAAAGGGCATAACTGATAAAGATATCTTTTGTCTGACTATACCATATATGATACATTGTTATTCCTATTCTGCATAAATGCAATTTTAGATAGTAAATTAGTTTTAATATTTCAATAATTATGTATAACTGCAACTTTTATTAATACTCGTTGCCACATTTCGATGGCCGACTATATATGTACAATCCTCATCAGGCAAAACAACTCTAATAAATAGTTTTTTTTACAGAACGTAAGTTCTTTGAACAAGAAAAAACTAGTTAATGTTTTTTTTAAACTTGAACCTTCACACCACTTTTTTGGAATTTTTCGAGCCTCGCTGCAAGCATAACGTATGCATGCAATGTCGTGTACATATCGCGAGGCCCGGGAGAGAACAGAATAAAAGTTGCATTTATATATAATTTTTGGTTCTTTGACGATCACTTGAGTCCTTTTACACCTTTAAAAAAACCAACAAAGAATGATAGCTTCGTACATTAATTAGATTTAATATATCACTTTGCAAAAACATTTTCCTTGTCTTAAAAGTGTTGTAAAATACATTTTTTAAATGAACAATGATTTTCAGAGCAATGATAATCACAACAATTATTTTCTGCAAAACATTTTTGTAAAACATTGATGCGAATAAAGAGACAATCTGTTCCTAGAATTAAGTTGCGAATTAGTTGTTGATCGATTTTAAATTAAAAAAAAAAGTGATCCTGTATAATATCGCAGCTTAATTACTCGATATTCAAAGAGAAAGTGTCTGAGAACTTCAAAAGAAAATTCTTTACCTGCTGTATTATAACAATTACGTGCTGCTTGAGACTTTTTCGAAATATAGCTCTGCATTCAATAATAAATATGCGCGACTGCACGTCACGAGCTCGGCAAATCAACGACTCACAGCAAATAAAAGAAAAATGGAATATTTTACAAAATCACGGAGCACTCGCGCGTATGTAACTCGTGTTATTAGAGAAGCTTTTATAATTGATAAAAGCTCGCCGAAAAGTTAAACCCGAACGAGTAAAGAGAAAGAGGGAGAGAGAGAGAGAGAGAGAGAGAGAGAGACGTGGCAGTGCTAAAGAGACGTGCTAATTACAAAGTAAACATGCACGCGAAACACATAGAAAACAGGCTTCTACAAATACATGTCAGCCCGTCTCCCTTCACATGTTTCATGCCTTGCAAGTTGCCATACACATGTACGTGCGTTTTTTTTATAAGTGTGCGTACATCGATTCCGGCTACGCGGTGTGACTAATGAATGCTTCCCTCGGCAATTTACGCTCAAAGTCACCTCACACCTCTTTAAAATATAGTCGAATACTCGAAGTGTGCATGGATGCGAAACCGGAGAGCAAGAGAGCGAGAAGGGTAGAGGGATAGTAAACGGGATTAGGGTCGAGAATATCTGACGGAGTGGATAGTCGCTTGAGAGAAACCAATTATAAGTATCCTGGAAGTTGGAGAGGACTATACGTGTGTGTGTGTGTGAGCGTGTATGCACTGGCTGCAAGTTCCCCGCGCTGGAATTCCGAGCTCCTCCAGCCCTCTTTCTATCTCTCCTCCTCTCTCTCATCCGCGTCCCCTATCTCACCAAAGAGATAGATAGAGAGAGGAAGAGACTGGATGCAAAGGCCAAACAAACTCAGACACTTTGGGTCGCTCGTAATTTGTATCCTCGAAGCAGGAGAGGACCACTCGCTCGCTCTCTCTCTCTCTCTTTCTCTCCCTCTCTCTCCCTGTGTGTCCGTCCGTCTCGCGGGCACAACTTATCTCTCCCGCTGCCCCCCTTTCCCCTTCCTCTTTCTCTAATGAACCAGCATTTCCTAGATTTCGAACCCGGATATCAAGGCGACGCGAGTCGCCAGACGTCCTCCACGGTCCCGCATTGCTGCAAGAGTGAATCTACGTGCGCCCGCTCACTCAACTTTTTACATCTGTCCTCTTCCATTGTAGCTAACCTATACAGTTCTACTACTACTGTAAATAACTTGAGTTTGAATCGCGAAGAGCACGGAATCGAGTTGGTACTGCGTTCGTGTGGGAATTATATCTTTATAGGTGTTTAGATCTCCTGTGGCTGTCGAAACCCGCGGATGAGATTGCGGCGAATCTTCGATATTCCATGAGTATTTTGATCTGATGAGGAAAGAGAAAGGGTCTGGCTCATTGTTTCGTAAAGGATTGTTAGTCATCGTTTGGATTTTGGGCTATATCGAGTTTTTCAAGGTTCTTTTTAATGAATGAATCGATTTGTTAGAAATTTTAAGGAATTTCAGTAATGGAAACAGTTTGAATTTAGGTTTTTGTCGAATAGGGCCCTGGCTGGTAAATACTTAAGAAAATTTAACTATTACCTTATTGGATCGATTCAGTTGAAAGAAAACTTTAAAAAACTCGATGCAATAGTGTAGAAATAAATGTAGAAAAAATGTATAATCTATAAATGATTGAAATAAAATCTGATTCAAAATTGAAAAATGAAAAATTGAGCTCAACCACCTAAATTAAAAATGAAATAATAAAAAGAAAATTTTTTTTCCTTAACTTAAGGTATGTATTTAATTTGCTTTCACATATTGTGTCGCCCCTTATCATAATGTTATCATTCTTTTTAAAAAAAATAACAATGAAAAAAAGTAGCTTATTATTTACTTCTAACTTTTTAAGACGTACAAAATTAATTGTTAAGTGTTCCATGAATTGGATGATTCCTCTAGTACTTTCTTGTTCGTATATATTATATATATATTTGCTTTCCTCGCACAAAGATCGATGGCAGCGATATTTAATAATCATAAATTAAGTGAATACTTGCATAAATAAGTCAAGCAGTTATCATTATTTTATTTAGATCGTTATAGGTAAATGAGCTCGGATATTAATTAAGAAAGTAATAAATTTTTAATTAATTTCGGTTAATGATTCAATTTGTACTACGATAATAATATATTTTAAAATAATATTAAAACGTTGAGATACTTTGGTAATATATTTTAAGACATTGTTAAAAGGTGGTAGTTGTAAAATCATACTTTAAAAATTTTCAAGTAGTTTATCATCAAAAATAGCACCGGCTACACTAATTATTCTAAACAGCTAAAGTGGCCTCAAAAAAGGTATAATCAAAAGTAGAACTAAAATTTTCAGGCAACGTTAATAATAATTCCATGTAGTTCACCAAAGTGTTAGGTGAAATATTTTGAACAGATTCATCGGAGCCGTTCAAGGATTATCGGTTTTCCACTAGGTTGATACAATTCGCACTCGGTACACCGATCGCTTAATAAATTTTTATGCTGGTTACTCGGCCAGCGGGCAATCTTTTCCTTTATTCAATCGAGATTGTTCGCGAGCAAATAAAATCGCCTCAAGTATCCTTGGTAAAGAAAGAAGGAGAAAGAGTTGGTAAAAGTGGGATCCTGAAACCCTCCTCGGCGATACAAAGTCCTTGATGAGCCCTGAATATTAAATACCCTGGAATATCGGCGTCCGATGGAAAAAGTTCGGGATGAAATCATACGTAAGGCTGTGCTTCGTTAAGGTTTCAATATTCAAGTAAGTGAGAGAGAGAGAGAGAGAGGCGCAAGTCGATTGAATATTCCTCTTCTCAATGACCAAGGTTCCTTACCTTTTTTTCTTCCTAATTTTCTGCTCCTACTGGTGCTGCCGCTTCTTTAACTTCTTTCTCGCTTTCGTCATAATTAGGTTGTGAAAGCTTTGAATTTCAGAACCGCACATGGAGAGAATGGGAAAGAAAGAGTATAAAGTTGGCAAGTTTCTGGGAATCGTTCCCGAGTAGCAATTTACTCGCTCTGACTTTTTACACGTAATGCAATAAATACCACTATAGTATATTACGATACAAGTTTACGAAGTTTGCGGTAATCGGCTACTTTTCACACGCTATCCATTGAATCTGAGAAAATAGGGTTTTAGACTCCTTGATTGTTGATTGTTCTTAACAAATTATTGAACATATTTCATGTTTTACAAATTCAAAATCAAAACCATAAATCATTTATTTATACATATGTAATGAGAGAGGGGAGAGAGTGATAGATAGAGAGAGAAAACTTAAAAGAGATAGCGACGGGGTAAGATCCAAAAGCCAAAAGCAGAAACTGCTCGTCCCCCAAAAGTGGACCACTCAAATCCAGATGCGCCACATCGACTCGCACACGTATTGAGTGTACTCGCAAAAAAGCAGTGCAAATGAGATGGCTATACGTAGGGAGGAAAGATGCGAGCAGTGAAAAAGAGGAATAGAGGCTGTAGGTTACAAAATTCGGGTAGAGAAAATCGGTGCACATGAAGGACTGAGTCCTGGTGGGCATCGCTTACGCTGGCGACAGTGGCAGTCGACTTTATTATGTACACGCCACCGGTGCGCATCTATATTTCAGGGAGGCGCATGCACGTTCACGACTCTCTCTCTCTCTCTCTCTCTCTCTCTCTCTCTGCCTCTCATCCTCCTCCTCTGATCTATACATGTTGTACGGCGAATACAGGTCTCCACGCCACATGCATTAATGCAGCCTCGAGCTCTGTAAGTCGCCGTTACTACCGCCCATCCCTCTGTGTGAAAAGAGAGGTAGTGAGAGAGAGAGAGAGAGAGAGAGAGAGAAAGAGAGAGAGAGAGAGAGAGGGAGGGAGAGAAAGATTCAACGATGCAGCGACGAAAGCCAGCCACTCATGTTGATCCAATTACTGGATCAGCCTCCTCGTGATTTAAACTCGGTTCGACGAGCACGAGATAATCTTGTAACCTTTATTCTGCATTTTGTGGGATGACAAGTGCCCAAAGTTTTTTTGAAACTTCGTATTTCTTTTCCTTCAATCAAATCGATATAATTAGAGCAACTTTCCTCAGTAGATGACGTAAATGTATATTAGCGATCTAAAGCAAGAAATTATTTCAACGTTAAATATTGAAACGAAGAATAGTTTCAGTACATCTATCGTACATATTTCGCGAAATAGTGAGCCTCCTTACATTGAAAGGATCGAGAGCCGAGGTAAATGTTAAAAACTAGTCGATTTTGCAATTTAAACTGACAAGTAAAATTTGCCTTCCCTAGACTTGCTCAAACTTCTCCCATAAATCAGTCGGAAAGTTTTTCAATACGGGCTTACATTTTATAATCTTCCGAGGTATTCGCTGCTCCGTTACGCTTAATATACTTTTCCAGATGTCGAGACCATCCGCCGAAAGCATCGGGATGCGAATACGCACCACCTTCTGTTCCTTTTCTCAACTCGCAACTAAATTAATCTGGTTGTTCGAGGGAGATTAGTCAATGCAAGAGATTATACTCTTCTTTTATTTACTGCGTGTACTTTGAAGGAAATTTAATAATATTTGCAATAACAATTCTGACACCTTACATTTGATATTAAGGAGACGATGATTGACACTGTTTCGCTCTTTCTTAGAGTGCAAACACACGATATACTTGCAAGCAGTCATTAACAGGTGTCTTTTGTCAATAAATTGCGGAAGAGTTCTCGTGGTGCTGAGATACTCATTTATTTTCTTGCAGTACTCTCTTTACGGTCGCGCTGCCCACCGCTATTACTGCCACTAATCTAACAGACTTGAGTAAGGTTCGCCCAAATGGCTAATACCCGGTCGATATTCGCATGAAATAAAAGTCGTTTCCTTCAACTCCCGGCATTTCTCGTATTTTTTTATTTCCGATAAACTACGATGGTATGGAATGAAAACAGAAATGCAGATTATTTATTTGCAATTCTGCACTTGTAATTATTGATCAAATACCTAGGGAACTTGATAAGTGATTAGTGTTGAACAAAAAGGGATGCTCTTGCTTGGAAGAAGTTCTAAAAGACTTCTTTTATGGGCAAAAAGAACACTTTTGAAGAAAGCGTAGACTTTTCTTTTCTAGAACAGTATCAAGGCTTAAACGAATTTCTGTTTGCAGAGAAGAATTACTTTTTGTATGTCAAACTTTCACCCTTTCAAATAACAGGCAAAGAGAGGAAAAAAAGATAGCAGGGGCAAACCCCCATTTTTCCTCCTTAATTCTTCTACTTTTTGCCCTCTACCTCGTAGTCAAGTCGTCCGCGCATCGCGAATACCGCCTCCTCGCTAAGATACGAGAAATGAAGACGAGACCGGAGCCAGTATACAGCCAGTGAATCCCAGAGGCACACGCTAGATCTCGTAAATCGTGCCCTCCTTGACTTACGGCTACTCGCGTGGGGGTACAAACTCTCTCTCTCTCTCTCTCTCTCTCTCTCTCTCTCTTGCTCTCTGTACCTCTCTCCTACTGCAATTACCGTCACGGGATTTGAGGGAAAAAAATGAAGAAGAAGAAGAAGAAGGAAGGGAAAGCTGGCGGGCGACCGAACTACTTTCTGCGTCGCGCGGTGACGTTTTAAATTTCAGCTCCGTTTCGTTTAGACTTTTTCATTGCCGCCTAGAGAGCGTAAAAGCGTCTTGTAACTCGCTAGAGGGAGAAGAGAGAGGGAGAGAGGGAGAAAGAGAAAGTTGGGTGTAGTTTGTGCGGCGTTTATATGCTGAAGCTAGAAGGGCAGGTCGACGTGTATAATTGCGCCTGTATAAGCGCTTTAATTTTTAATGCGGTTAAGGTAGTGCGTCCTCATTGCTAGGCCCCGCCGAGTTTGCCTCGCCCAGTTGAATTCGTTTGAGCCTGGAAAATTAGGGCCAAGCTAAGTGCTGCTTATATAGAATAACGCGCCGAGTATATGCGTGCACTTACCTCGAAATCGCTCGCTACTTAACAAGCAAGGATTTAACAAAACTAACTTTTACTTTTTCCGATTTTCATGCATAATCATTATTTTTTGTCTACTTGAACTTTATTTACCATTGTATTATAGTATCATATCTGTCATGACTTAATTATTTAGTACTCAATTTTTGGCCTTAATTTTATTTTAATGTTTAAAAGAGTAAAGAATATATCGGTAATTATTTGCGTCGAGTTCCTGCAACCTTTTAAGTATTTATTGGTAGAGTCAGGTTAGTAATTCAGAAGAGAAAATTCAAAAGTATAAGCACTTGAGAATTATTGATTATTGGCGCAGTACGAGCGGTACGTAACACGAGAAGTGGAGATTAGTAAAATTGTAGTTTTATAAATTTTTAGAAATGAGTATATGTATATATATATATTTTTATCCTTGATACTTTACATCTGTTTATTGCATTCTAATATAAATTAAGGTTTTATACAATGTGCAGAACTGTTATTACTAATTCTGGTGCTTAAAATACATCTGCACTAACAGACACTTTTATGATACAAACTACATCTTTTCTACAAGAAAGAAGTGAGCGCATAATATTGAGCGATTCAAGTTAAGAAAGTAATTTTCCGCGACAACTACATCAAGACTTTGACAATACGCCTCTCCACTCACTGCAAGTCATGCAATGCACGACTGCTTTAACAGCCGTCCAAGCTGAAACTAAAAAAACATCGCATCGGTATATAAAAGAGGCTACAAAAAAAAAACCAAAAAAAAAGAGGAAAAGAAGCAGAAACGTTGGGTCGAGAGAGAAAGAGAGCGAGAGAGAGAGAGAGAGAGGGAGAGAGAGAGAGAGAGAGAAGTAGAGAGCCCGTGGCCTAGCACTGAGTGGTTCCTCGGGCGTTAATTCGTTTCGCTCGGTTTCCCCCTCGGCCCCCGACCGCCGAGCTCACGCGGTCGCTAACAATTACTCTAATTAGAGAATTAGGAACGCCGCGCGCCCACCTTTTCTCACACCAATAAGTTTCCGTCTTTGCATCACTGGCACGCGTCTCCTCCCACGAATCACGGACTTTTAATGAATTACACAACAAAGTTCGCGCGCGTTGGTATTGAAAAGTTTTTCGTACAGCCTAATACAACTCGACCCTAAACTTTACAATTTTCTTTCTCTTTTTCGCTTGGTGAAAACTTCTTCTGAATACTGTATTGCGCGTGTATGTTATAATGCAGTTGTTGAACATTTGCTATGACGAACTTGCAAAATTGTATTTAAAAAATTGAGTCTTTGCTGGTGTGAATCTCGTTCGAATATTTCACTGTTCAGGTTTGGTTTGGTTTTTTATCGAGGTAAGCAGTTAGAATATCTTTTCGACTCAGTGAAGAAAGGTTCAATCTCAAATTTCAGTTTGAAAAAGGTTCTCTCTCACGAACACGTTTTTCTTTTATGGAAATGAATTCTCGCTCACAAGGATATAAGAAAGTTTCTTTTTTCTTACCCATATGTATTTTAGATTGAGAGAAACGTTTTGATATAAAATTATTCATATAAAATTTCACATCTATCCAATTCTACAAAACCAACATTTTAAAATATCGGTCATTATACCAACATTTTCAAATAGAACCATTCCCAAACTGAAATTTGAAATACATTCTTTTTCCACCGTGCCGATGCTAATTAACGAGTTGAGTTTATTATCTCTCTCTATTTTTATGAGAAATTTGTCACTTTTTTCTATTCAGGCTATAGGAAATGATAAAGCGTGGAAAATAAACTTGTGTACAGGGATAAAAACGCAACACTTAGGAAAATACAAAAAAAAAGCGGAATTCAATGATATGGAGGAAAAGCTTTTTGTGCACCAATCGCCATAAAACCAAAGTATAATTCAGTTTTACAATAACAACATTACAGGCGCGCTGAAAATGTCTCGAATACTTTAGCCGCATTAGACAGAACCTTTCAACTTAATTAACTGAAACTGCAGCGCAATCCTTTGACCATACTATATATACACACATATATACGTATGTACGTGTACGCGGGCATCAAATGTTCGGCGAGCGAGAGAGAGAGAAAGAGAGAGAGAGAGAGTGAGCAAGTGAGAGAGAGATAGAGAGAGAGAGAGGGGGGGGGGCCTGCACTTTGGCGATAACTGAAGTAATTCGAGTCCTGGGGCACCGCGTCATGATAATGCGCTAACGCAGTTACGACGCAGTGGCTCTCGACGCTTTCAACTTTGAGAAATGCTTGGCCGCGCCGCGAACATTCGCTTCTTCGGCCTTCGATGGGACGCGAAAGCGGTCATTTTTGCCGAGCAATAGTTTGGACTAACTCTTTAAATGTCTGCGGGCCAGAATTTCGTCGGGGAATTCATTATTTCGACAGCAAGATTAACGAGATTAAAACGAAACTTGCTCATTGCACTGAGCTCGACAGCCAGAAGCTGCGATAACTGTACCCGTAGTCATTTTCACTTGATATTTTGGATACCTAGTTGTACTGGTCAGTTGTTGTTAGATAGTTTGATATGGTTTATTAAATTAATGGGCGAAAAAAAAAGTAATTTTGGTTAAGAGAATAAAAAGCATCGTGTAACATTTTACGCAAGTATAGCAGTGGCAGATTTAAATAATTTTATAAAATTCTAACTACTTAGTGAGAAAAAAGTACCGTCACGAACGGGGTAATTGCTCAGGACCCAGTTTTTGATCATTTTCTCATTTCATTCTTAATATTGTAGCAATCATTTGATTCATTAATATAAATAAATTTCGCTTATTATTATCATTTACTTAACTAATATCTATCTTGTATTTATTACTCTTTGAAACTTTTTATTTCATACATTGTTAAATTTTGTTATAAAACTGGTTCCTCTTTTGATCAAAAGCTGCTTCCGCGTTTAAATCTCATGATTAAAATCTTCTCCTTTGTCGCTAAAACAATTATCATTAATTTATTATCGATTGCTTATCAATTTTTATTGCATTTAATGAAAGATGGGACGTTAATGTACGTAAAAACTTATAGTAAATTATAATATAAGTTGTTGTTTCATTTATATATAAACATAAGTATACGACGTCCTCTTAAGTTATTAAAAACTGGGTCTTAAATACAGGGATTAAAAAAATTGTGTAAAATAATATAATGGGTAGAGAGTATAATTGCGTAGTAAGTTTTAAACGTGAAAGTACTTGTACGGTTTTCTTTGCTAAATAAATAAGAATATTTGATGTGGGTTGCGTGTCAGAAAAAGAAATGTGTGAAACTCAGTTTATGCAAATAAATAAAATTCGAGAATACTCATTACTATAGTTCTTGCGCGATAATTTTTTTTCCACTATCTTCAGATATTCAAGCTTCTCTTCAAATCAATGTTTCTTTTGTTTCATCTAAATACTGCATGGCATTCTAATATAGCGAATGTTCTTTAATAAAATAACATTTTTTAGAAAAATTAATTTTTTATACCTTTTAAATATTCATTGTTAAACTATAGATTATACATAAACTTATGACATTTTTCTTATAATAGCATTTTTATTGTTAAATAAATCAGTCACACAATGTTGTATTTCATTTTATATTAAGCCAATTTTCGTTTTATATAGCCGCGTAAACAGGGAATTTGATGAAAATTGTTCAGCAATTATATTATATTTACAAAACAGCAAACATACTCGAATACATAATACTGTCGAACAGGATACCATAATTTATTTGACACATACTTTAAATTCTTATTTCCATGCATTACCGCTGTATTCACAGAATCACACAATTTTCATTTCCTTCGGCCCGTCCTTGCTCATATTCGATTTGTATTGTAAACTCCACGGCCAAAAAAAAAACATTTTACACCCTTGGAACACAATATACTATTAAACTAGTTAATCATCATATTAGATCATATTCAAACAGTTAAAATTTAATTATAAGCCAATATAACTATTGTATCTTGTATACGAAAGTATTTTTCCCAGCTTATAAAATATTTTAAACGATATCCATACATACATAAAATATTTAGCATGCATTACCACCACACATTATATACTATGAAGCTCTACGCTGGATAGCTGTTTTCCAACGATTACAAATATATATCTTCCTATGCTTTTACAATATTTTCTGTTTACAATGTTTATTTTAAAAAAATTTCCAGTGTAAAATTCCCATTTTATTATCCTTTGCTTTTAGAGTAAAAATCCTATTGAGCGCTAAAAAAATACTATTGGTGTGATATAGAAATAAACATACATAATTTATTTAACAATGTATTTTAAAATAAACTAAAGTATTCAATTTAACAGAAAGAAGTTTGATAGATATAGTCAAAATTCGTAATAGGAAAATTCGTCATTCGCCAATAGGAGCGTTTAAGTAGGTGCTGCTGAGTTTGGTAAGACGCAATCATTCTTAATAAATTATACCAATCAATTCGTTTGACTTTTCTTATATATATATATAACATTCATAAGTTTGTAATTTATTCTAAAATATAGATATTGGAGTAGATATTGGCATTTTTAGACCCAGATTCTCTCTTTTTCCCTCTTTTAACATTATCACCCGGTATGAGCAATTGATTCCAGGCGGAAGCCTTCTTCGAGACAACGAGTCGTCAAACGTGATATCTTCATCATTCGGGGTCAAAGCCATATCACGTTCAATTATCATCTCAAAACTCTAGAGACTCGCGATACATCTTTCCTCTTGACGCACCACACGCGCGCGTCGCGAAGCTCGGCCGTTGAATGTTGATTTACATATATACACACACATCATGGCCCGATAATTCATCTAACGTTCAAAACAGAGACACGCACATGCACACGCAAACGCTAGATATATATCCAAAGCAATGCAGCACAGCACGCTAACGAAGAGGCTTAGTTTGAGCGGACGGTCGTGCTGGTGATTATCGACAATTACGCGGAATATTTCTTGCGCACGTACACCGAGGTATATATCGAGTGCGCGCGTGTGTTCGCTCGCGCTCGTGTGTGCGTTTAATTAAGCACAGCTGTTTTGACACACAACTAAACGTATGTTCTCTCCGCGTAGGTCTTCCCTCTCTCTCTCTCTCTCTCTCTCTCTCTAGCGCATTCAAAGGCATATTGGGAGTTGATTTAACTGTAACATCTGCCGCGTAAGCGCGATTCTCTCTATTCGTCTCCACACTCCTACATATATGTGCGTAAGTGTGTATTGACGGTGTATTGCGTTGATGCTCGGTGGCGCGTGTGTGTGTATACTCGTCGCGCGATCGGTATATCGGCTACTGCGCGCGCGAGTGCACCTGACGACGAGAGAAAGAGAGAGAGAGAGAGAGAGAGAGAGAGAGAGAGAGAGAGAACTGTGATTTAAGCTCCTAGCTGCGCGAAATTCGAGTCCGTGCGTGTGACGCCATTGGTCGAAACCTGATTTATGGAAACGGACATTGTACATGGGAAATTTTAGGTGCGCGGACTTATTGAATCGGTTAATGCGCGAGGGTCATTGGCGTTGTTCTTTTTTTTTTTAATGTGTAATAAGCGAGCACGGTCGAGGATGCGAAGCTGGAAAACAGCCTAGAAGCAACGATAATGGCGCTACTGCGGTTGTTGGCAGCTGGATAATTAATGAGCTGGCCTATTGAACCAGCGATGATCAAGTTCTTTTTGGAGAATGATAGTTGTTGAAATTTGTATTCGTGGAATTCTCATTAGTGATAGCGGATAAAACTATTTTTCAATTGAAGCCACGTACTTCCCGTTGCTGCAATATTATTGATTATCTAGTCAGAATAAGAGACTGATAATATTTTACGATTTATTGCTTGAGCACAAGGAGAATTATTTTATGTTTGAATATAAGATGCAATAGGTGTCAAGCCGTCGCTTTCTGGATACTAATTATTTTGCATATTTGTCAATTTTCAAAAAGCCTAGTCAACGAAATTATTCTTCACAATTAATTAATTTTGGTATGGCTCTCAGATATTTGATTACTTCAACAAATATAACGGCGGATTTAATTCTCATATTATAGTCACACATTTAGATATACATTGTAAAGCGATAAATATTTGCTATAAATATTAACTTTACACAAACATGTTTTGTGTACTAATTATAATAGTATTTAAGTGCACATTAGCATAGTTGATATATAATGTTATTGATTAAATGTTTGTTATTTAATCAATACACATTGTACTTATAGAGCTATGGAAGTAATATTTTTAGTCAAAATAATATGGTCAAGAATCTTTAAAATAGGTATGTTTTCATTCAAATGTGTTTTTACCAGAAAAAAAGATTTGAAATTGGGTATAATAGAAAACTCTGTATCTCAAGAATGGCTGAAGCGATTTTTAAATTTGAAGGATAGGGTATTGTGTGATAAGAAGGTTAATTGCCCCCGCCTGAATTTTTTGTTGAATTGATCATTCGAAAGCACATATTTCAAAGCCCGTTCAGCGAGGTAGTGCCAATGAACTAGTAGCGGCTTTCATTATGTAATAATTTTATTTCACTCAGTCCTCCTCCTATTCTTATCTGCATTTTATTTTATTTTATTTTTAGTATCAATGACAGGTGAATAGCGTAAACGAGTGCATGTGCCATTAAAAATATTTTTGTTGTTTTTGCGTTTGAAAAATGCGTAAAAACTGTACAGAAAAGGTTGTGTCGAGGCAATAATTCAGAACAAACAGTCAAATTGAAGTGTTTTTTCACTTTAATTCGCTACAGGTGTGCGAAGAATTTCATTCATTAAGCGTCGAGGGTTTAAATGGTCTCTGATTAAAAGCTACTAATCCGCGCTGTCTGCGCTGCTACTCGAATGAAATATTGAAAGTTGCTTCGCTAAATGTTGGTCTCCCCGATTGAGGGTAGGAGAAAGGAAAGAGCATTAAGCAAATTAGAGAAACAAGGCGCACGAAGCGAATCGGGCTTCTTTAAACTCGTCCCGCCACCCAGCTTATTGCGTTAGAATTTTAAAGTAATACTACGGCTCAGATATTTCCTGCGAGTCAATTTTGCGTCGCTGCCGCCTGGCAAATATTGACTTTAGGTATGAATAGGGAGATAGGAGTGACAGACGAAATTCTTGATTCGCTCTTTCATTTATTTCAATTGCAATAATTATTAAGAGAAATGGCTGCGCTTCATATTTATAATGTAAATTTTTAAAAGACTTGATCAATCGTAAAAAAACTGCGTATTTGTTAGAATAATTTTATACTCAAGCCAAAACGCATGATCTAGAAAATTTGCTGAATCATTAAACATTAGAACTAGCCCAGATTGTGTTTGGAATAAAACTAAAATTTCCAAAAAGAAATGGATTAAAATCACTCCACAATCAGTTTCAGAAAATTTACAATACGAGAACGAAATTACTATTAATGCTCTTATTAACATACTGGCTCTGTCATGGATTACCTCGAATCCAAACAAGAAATAGACAGGGTAGATTACGAGATAATACAAACGCTTCTTAAATATAAATTACTGCTTTTAGATATTTACAACTTTATTTATACCAATAATGATAACCTCCAAATCCAAAAAATTTCCTTTATTTATTTTATCAACAAATTTGATGGGCAGCATAACATCCGATCTTTCTCACATCATGTCTGTGGAAACTGTTTAAGACATGATCATAAATCAATGAAGAATGGATTCCGAAAGGAAAAATCATGTACTAACAATGTAATGAATTTAATACTTACAGTTAAGGAAGGTTTTGCAGACAAAAAATGTTCTTTTCATGTTTACAAACCAACAATTGAAATAGCAATTCTTTGTGCTTACTATGCTCGAAACACGTTGTGAACGAAATGTAGCATAAACGATGGACTAAATAGTGCTCAAATAAAAGTATTCTCTAACAATTTCAGTTGAAGTCTTTTAAGACAATCTAAGTATCATTGCCGATCTTGAATGTCATAAAAAAATTGTGCTAAACACAAAATATATTAGGGATAGTTTTTTATTCACACTTTTACTATCTAAAAGTGTCCGTAATGGATAATCTAATAATTAAAAGTAGATAGAGGTTTATGCATGTGAATGGCACATAGAGTGAAGTCTATATAATACCTAGCAGTTTTAGGTGAAACACGTTGCGAGATAAATCGCTAATTAAGAAGTGAATGCTTCGACAAAAACTCAATTAAAGTAATTAAATTGCGCTGCCTTGATCACCAATGAACAATTTAAGAGAGTATATGTATTTTATCAAAATATTATGGTCAAGAATGTGTAAAAAAGGTATGTTTTGATTAAAATGTGCTTTCAACAGAAAAAAAGTGAAATTGGGTATCGATGCCTCTGTATCTCGAGGATAACTTAACCGATGTTCAATTTTAAAACTCCATTTTACTTTTTTTTAAATTTTTTAATGGATACGATATGGGAATAAATGGTTAAATTTGAAGAAGTTAAGAGCTAATCAATTGGCAGCGTTTTTCATGTGAAAACGAATTAATATTAATTATCCTGATAATTGCGCATTTGAATGGTTTAATTTATTCAGTAAGAAAAACGTGTACTAGAGCCAAAAGTTAAAAGTTTAAAAAAACATAAATAAAAATTGACAAAAGACTAAATAATAATCAGTGAATTTGAAAGAGGTTTTTTTTTAATACTGAAATAAAAACAAAGATATGTTTTAAAACATAAATCACTTTTTCACGAAAACGTATAATTGTAAAAGAAAAACCATTATAAAATTAGAAATATAAATAAAAATTCACGATGATTATAAAAAAATCTCTTAATGTAAAATCCCGAAATAGAATCAAATTTCGTTTCTTCAAATATGCACGCAAAACAGGCGCTACTACTTTGTTAAATAGAAAATACGCTCTCTCTATTTGGGATGGTTGTATTCTTATTCCGGTGCGCTACTGCTGTTCCTTCGATATAAAAAGTGTCATTGCATTAAAGTTGCAGTGGGACTGCCTGACGTTATCGTTAGCACAGTAGCTTTCGCAAATATTTTTCCGCAAAGAAAAAGAAACACCGTAGATGTAAAAGGAAACGTTTTGTAATTGTGACTGGTAGAGTGTTGCGCTATGCGCGTGCTAGTTCGTAAGCTCAGACCTCTGTACATTTACTTTTATTCTTCCTACTTTTTATACGCGTCGGCGCGTTCAAAAACGGCAGATTCTCGTTGCTATAACTTGATGCAATCATAAGAATTACAATAAACTGTTGGCTTAATTGTTTTTCTTTTTTGGCAAAAAATGGATATTTCTATATGGTAAAACCGAACTTGATTATACTGCGTGTTGTATATTTAATTGCATTTAATTGTCGGATTAAAAGCACGCAACAAAAAATGAAATTAAAAATACATCCACTTGAAATTTGTGCAATCTTTGCAGCTAAATTACAAGGTAAACTTTATTACCTCTCTCGCCGCGCGTATTTTTTTCATTATAGCATATTAATCCTTGTTTACTCAGTCCTGCTCGACGAGCTAATTTTGCTCCATACCCTTTTCATCACGGCTAAAGTTTTGCGATCTTAATCAGTACAGGACAGAGTCGAATCGTTCGAGCGTGTAATAATCCTCGATGAGCAAGGCAAATGAAAAAGAAGAGAATGGAAAAAAAGGAGAGTGCAATAGTTATCCATCGATTAATAACTGTAAATGTCAATGAATTAGGTCATCCAGCTATACGTAGAACAATCTACGGCAAATTAAGTATTGAAATATTTTTCTTCCGTTCTAATTCTAATCCCTTATCTTTTTTTGTGCAAGCTCATGTTTTATCAAATGATATGCGATATTTTATAAACCACATGGAAAGAATATCCAATAAATAATTTTTAAAAGTATATTTTGAGCATTATCGAGCCCAAGTATGCTTTTTTTTAGAAAATATGTGTAGTAGTAGTAAGTATGTGAGTATACTTATGTAGTCAGCCCTAAGCTCATAAACGATTTTACCGATTTTACATAGCTTGGCTTAAAATTTTCGTTTGTTCGTTACCCTAAGAAAGAGAGAACAGACGAATTATAGCAGCTATATTAAATTTTTGAGCACAGAACTGCCCACAGAACACGCATATTCATGCATATACATAGCAAAGCTGAAGTGTGCATACTTGGGCAAACCGAGTCTCTGGCAATCGGCCATGAACGCAGCAATGCATCGATCTATCGCACACGTTGATTTCTGTCTTCGATATCTTTAGGAGGATCGATTTTATCAAGACTCCTGCCCCGGTAACAAGTGTATACACACACACACACACGTACATAGAGGCAGACTGGCAAAGGCGAATTTACAACTCGTGCCAAGCGCGAGCGAGTATATAGCGGCGCTGGGTCGGACGGTCGGTTAGCGTATATAGCGAAGAGGAATGATGCTGATCACGCAGTTTCCCTGCAGCACACACATGCAGCGGGTGGTCTGGCCCCCGGTATAAGCGGGGTTTGGCGTAAGGCGGTGCGCATGCGACCGAGCTAAATTAGGGAGATATATTTTATCGCACGATTTTCCTAGCCCGAGCTTTTGGCATCCTCTGCTACCGTCACCGCCGCCACTGTTCTACGACAAACTGCTGCTAATATGCCCCTTACCCCTAATTTCCTTTTTTCGAGGGGAAAATCGGTTGCGTAGGCGTTACAACTTGCGCCGTCCATTGTTTGCAGCCCTTTAAAATGCAAAAACACCTGTTTCCACACTCTCTAGCAAGCTGCATCGTGTTTACGCTCTATTTATTGCTGCTATACATTATTATCGCTCGTTAATGCTAGGGAGGTTATTCTTCGCCGCTGCCTGTGCTACGGGCTTTATCATTCATGATGGTGCAAGCTGACACAAGAGGGAGAGAGAATATTGCTACTCGGTGAATTAGAATACCCTAGCAATCTTTTTATTTTATGGACAAGAATAGTTTGGTATTTTTTGCAACTGATATTACACGTACGAGAGAAACGAGATGGTTCGGCCGAGTTGTGGGGCTTCGGAATTCATGATATTACCGTAATAATATACGAAGCACTTGTAATATGAAGTATCGTTATCAGTGCTCCGCCAAAAAATAACTTGCATTGAGTTCTGCTATTATCTGATAATTCAGTTGATTTCATTTCATCTATTTTTAATATTCGATATAAATTAAGTTATACTTGATTTCGTAATTAGTAGCACGACATAAGAACTATAACCGTATTCCGGTATGTCTTCATGTGTGACCATACTTGACTAATTCTACTGAATCCACACACGGATGCCACGACTTGCCGCTTTACTTCTCACATCATAAGTCTTAATTACTTCGGCAAAAGAGACCTTTCCAAGCCTCCCATTTTCACATCTCGCGAATACAGCAGCCTCTCGGAAGAATAAATTTTCATGCCCCCTCAAATAAAATTAAAAAAAAAAAAAAATTGTGTGCTTCGTCCGCATTACGAGAAACAAATTAAAATTACCGTGGTCTGCTCAAAGGAAAACCCTCTGGAGAAAATAAAATCGGAGCAAAAAGCAGTTTTTATTCCGCTTTTATGGATCCACAGTGCACACCGGCGAAGGTCGTACCTTTTTCACCCCCTCGCGCTGCTGCTGCTTCCGTGTAAGATTTTCGCGTGTAGCCGCGTCGTGTCTCGAGGGCTCGTTTAAAGTCCAACGCTGCGTGAGCGTCGTCGTCGTCGTCGTCGTCGTCGTCGTCGTCGTTGCTGCCTTTACTCTCTTTCTTCCTCCTTAAATCTTCTAGAGCACAACAGCGTGAATTTTTCTGGAAATTCCTCGTCTCCCTTCAGCTTTATGCTCGAGATATCCGCTCATAAATAATATCGACTGCTCTCTTCCTCGCGTTCCAGCCACGCCGCTGGAGGTAGAGAAAAAAGAAAATGCAAAAGGTGCGCGTGCAGTGCGCCCTTCATTTTCGTCCTTGTAATACACTTTTACGGGGATTATTAAAGGCGTGACGCGAACGTGTTATCTACGGTCGTTCACCTCTTCCTCTCTCTCTTTTTCATTTGCTTTCTTTGCTTAGCTGCTGCCGCTGATGCTAGCAGCTTGCAGTTTGGCATATGGCACTTAATTTATGTGCGTGATTATTTTGCTTGTTTGTCTTGAATGCTTGAGTTATGAAGTGCTCAGGTTATTAAAGCGCGTAATTGAACTTTCAAGCGATTGAAGAGAATTAAGCTTAAGTAAAATGGCTTATAGTCAGATTTTTTTCTTTGGACGAATTAAATCAATTTGTGTCATACTTTATACACTGAGAGACAAATGTTGCAACTGTTAAGATATATATTAACTATTACTCTGCACATCTTTAATTATGTCGAAATAAACACATACTTATAGTAAACATAACCTATTCAGAACAATTGTGAACGCAGTTCATACAGTTATAGGTAAAATACATTACTGAGTGTTAATTATTTTTGACAAATACGTATACGTATTTCGCCAAATATCATATCTTGAATATTAATATACCACCAGTCAAGCAAATACTCTTCAATTTTTCGTTTTTAATATGTAGTAATATTAACTATAAGTATTTCTTCTTTTAGTGTATTTAATATCACGGAATGAGACCTTTTAAGTAAGAAAATTGGTTTTGTCTTAACGCGTATCAATTTTGATGTGTTTTTCTCATTTGTGCGAAACTAATTGAAACCTGCTTGACGGATTAGTTGGAAGATGGATCGTATCTTTTTACTAACATTGCTCATAAAGCTGAGTTTCCGTTCCTACCTTTCTAAAAGAAATCGTACAAAATGAAAAGTTGTATCATACTCAATTACTTTTTAATTACCCAAGATTAATGTTGAACAATAAGCTAAATCTGTAAGTGTTTTATTAATAATATTTTGCCCAAATGAAAGGGTTAGTACAAGTCCTTGTCATAACCAATGTAGCACGGATATTAAAATATCACAAGGATCAAAGCTTATAGGATATATTAGTTTAATCTTCACCCTTCAGGAACATGTATCTGCGCGTTACAAGGGCGATCTCCAAGACTCCCTCTAGAATCAGCGGCAGTCAATAAATACAGAGACACCGTGGGATATATAGGCGCGGCGGTAGCGAAGGGCGAGACTGGCGTGCGCGTCCGGCTTAGCGGGACCGTCCATTATTTTGGCGTTAATTAGAATGATCTCCTGCAGGGCTCGCGAGGACGCCCAAATCTCCCATTGTGTGTGTGTGTGTCTTAGGAGGCGAGCCTCATTCTCCTCCCTTCCGCCGTGTAATCCGGCCCCGTAAATCGGGATTAAACTTAGCGGCGCTTCCGGCGTCTCGGTGGATGCGCAAGCGGGTGTTAGATCC
>UELV01134300.1:0-10397 GCA_900490015.1 Megastigmus stigmatizans | reverse complement strand
CACTACTCCTTCCCCTGCCTCCACCGAAAGAAGAAAGGATCTACAGCTGACTGGTCTATATAGACATGTGACGTTGTCGTGTGGAAAAAGAAAGGGTTTAAATTGTTATCTTGGCTTTTTTTATTGGCTGAGTGAGTTTACACGCCGCAGTACTATGTATGTTTCATTAACTTCATCCGTGCGCAACGGGATTCTCACTTGCTTTACTGTCTATCGCTGCTGCTGGAATGGACTTAAAGGTGTACTTATTTAGTAAAGCTACTTTGTTTGAAAGACACGCTTTTGTGGAAGGGAAGTGATACTTAGATGATTCATTTTAGGTATTAGGTAAAGTTTGGGTTGTGAAAAGTATTAATGAATAATTAGATCCAAACAATAAAATAAGAATATTGTAATAATTTAACGAAGCTACTAATATTTTTTTCTGTTATAACCTTTTGTACAAGACAATAATACCATATTATTAAAATTTTATATTGATGAAATGTAGGACGCTTAGATTCGATAGTTCTGGAAATTCGAGAAATCCGGAAGGCGATAATCTTCCTCTGACATCGATAGCGTTAAGGAGGCTAAAATTTTCGTTAAACTCGGGGAGTATTGATTAATGAGGTAGCTGCGATTGTTATTATTATTATTATTATCATTATTATTATTATAGTTGTTGTTGTTATTATTCTCATCAATATTATTATTATTTTGACAAGCTAAATAAATGTAGAGTAAATGTTGATGATTACATGAATCTTTGTCAAAAGTGCAAGTATTTATAACTAGTATTATACTTCTTTTTAATTTATTTAATTAAGCATACCCAAATCTCGAAGACATTTATACAGCTAGTTATATTATACTTTATATTAGATTTTAAATTCTTATTGTACTATAATACAAGTTTGACAAGTACTCTTTGTTTTCGATTTTGTAACCCTTTGAATGAACGCCATTTATAAAGAAAAATTTAAACTATACTATCAAATATTTCGAGTATTTAACAAATATATTTCAAATGTAAATTTTTAATTATCAAATCGCTGAATCTTGATAATATTAACATTATTTTCACATTTATTATATGCGAATTTCCCAACAGATTGAATAGACCTTTTTCTAAAGGATATGATTTTTTAAGAAAGACAGTGTTTATACCGAAATTACACAAAAGTAAAAAATGCGCGTTATTCGAGGTGATTTATTAAGCTGGGATGTTCGTGGAAGAGGTGAATTCTTTACCCGCGAAAAATAAATGCACGAAACTTACATCAACGTATGGAGCATACACAAAAAGTCCTTCGAAAAAGCTCTGACCTACTTACAGTTATGGGCAAGTAAAAAAAAATACGTTTAAAATTATAATTACAACCAGCGTTCTATAGTCGCATCCCTAGTCTATTTACTGCTTTTACTCGAGTATATATCTACCACAGTTTTGTTGTATTCACACGTTTTAAGCACATTACTCTGCGAGACATTTCCTATTAGTTTTACAGGTTTATAAAGTTTTATTTTATACGTACTGAAAGTTAGGCACAAATTAGACAGTGATGAGCTGAATTCAATGGTAAAATTTTCTGCCAAATATGCACACGAATGTCGTGTAATTATTATTTATGTATATTAAAATACCAAGTCGTGATAGCAGAAAGCTGAAGTAGTACTACTAGAAACAAATTAATTTCTTTGTGCTTTCACGGACTGAATCTTCCTTCCGAGGCAAAGGCCTGTCACTTGATACCTGATAACAGCATTGAAAGAAAAGAAAAAGTATCCTTAACGTAAGTAGTTGATGCAGGAAGTTTCGTGGGACAATGTAGCAGGGACGCGTCAGACTTGATCCGTCCATCTAATCGTCAAGACAGGGAAGCGTTGATGCGACAGCCGATGCCACCGAGAATAAATAGCCATGGACCTCTGTGGCGGCAGCGGCGACTCCACTCGACTCGTCGAGAGGGAGCAGAAAAAGAAATCAAAGAGAACAATGCGCGCTGGCGAATTTAAAGATAATGCTGTATACGGATATCGCGCGGTACTCGGGCCACGATAGAATATAAGAGGAAAAAAGGTCCGATCTTTCGCCTGCTCTCTGCTAGATTAAATGTCGCCTTCGTCTTCTCGCTCGCTTCCCCCCACCCTCTCTTCGCGGTGCTCGCTCTTTTTCCCTCTCCTATACAACGATGTCACTGACCTTCATAAAAATTCCACTTCCCTCTCTCTTTCTCTCTCTCTCTTTCTCTCTCACCCTTCTTCTCGCTTCCTTTGTTCTGCAAGATCTATCTCGCAATCTCCTCTGTACTACGGCTTATTTATTCGGTGCATTTATAAAAGGAAAGAAAGGCCGCTTGCGCGCACTTATAAAAATTTATAAGTAATTCTCGAAATTTGACCTTTTAATATGCACTCGTGGCCTCTGCTATAAACGAAAGTACACCCACCCTCTCTTCCATTTGCATAAATATCGGTTGCATGGATCTTGAGAAACACACGGGACAAGCGCGATACAGAGAAAAATATTAGAATGCTAAGGACGCTGCTGCTGCTGCTGCCGCACAGAGCCGAGCGAGTATAGTGTAACTGAGGATAAGAAGGAGTAGAAGAAGGGGAGGAGGGGAAAGAGATTGAGGAGAGACGAGGCGAGAAATTTCTAAGGATGAAAAATGCGATGCATTCGCGGGATCCCGAAGCGAGAGACTGCGAGCGAGCGATTTCTCAAGCTGGCAAAGAAACTTTAATTACTTTCTAGGGATTCATTACTCGATGCTAATATACGCGTGTTCTATTCTACTGCCAGCTCCTGCTTCTTCTTTTTTTTTTTCTTTTTATAATTTTTTAAGTTCTTCGCGGCGCACACGCTGAAATGAATATTGAACGAGGCGCGACCGTATAGTTATATAGCTACTGAAATATCTTCGACGATTTTTCATTTCGTTATTATGCGCGCGGAGCTGGTTGTTTTTTTTACTTTAGTACACGATATTGGGTTATGAGGATTTAAAGCTCTTATTGTTCCGTTAAGCGGGAGAAAATAAAAGACTTGGCGCGTACGGGATTCACCGTTGATTAAAAAGTAATTGCTTATATTTACGTGTGTTGGAATTGTCAAATTTTGCAGGAAAGAACACAGATTTTTTAAACCTTTGCATGAATTTGATAGCTTGGGAAAAAAGTATGTAGTCTTAGGAGCCAAATATACTTACGTAATGTTTAAAACAATTACTTTATTCAATAAGATTTGATTCATTTTTAATTTGTTTGCCTGCACTTTTTTTCGTAGATTTGTTTTAGTATATCTTTTAGTATATAGAAGAAATGCACAGTGTAAAGAAGAAATAAAAAATAAATGAAACCGTTTTCTAATTTGAAAAAAATCAAAGTCACTTTGAATGATTTATTTAATTTATTACGTGAACTTCTTGAAACCCGGTTCATTTTATATGACTATCTCATAATTCGAGAAATGACGAGTCATGTCGTGTCTGAAAGATACCACGACAGTAGTTATGTAATTAAATTTCTCCACGATAGTTAAGGAATTTCAGTACAAAGTTCGAAATTGATCGGTTAAAAGATGAAGCGCGTAGAACCTTTTGTACTTAAAATATTTAGTTTCGTGATACGATGAATTGAAGTTTCGCAAACTAATTGAAATTATATCAAAGATCTTGAATGAAAAATCTATAATATATATTGTATTTTCTTTAACTAATCTTTTAAAATGTATTTGCATTCTTTCTGGAATAAGTTCCTTGTTAGCAATTATATCAAATCTAATATAATAAATCTT
Organism: Megastigmus stigmatizans; assembly: GCA_900490015.1. Classification (NCBI taxonomy): domain Eukaryota; kingdom Metazoa; phylum Arthropoda; class Insecta; order Hymenoptera; family Megastigmidae; genus Megastigmus; species Megastigmus stigmatizans. Next base: position 6,616 of record UELV01134300.1, on the reverse strand, counting down.
ATCTTAACTCTACACTTCTTTAGTTACATTATTCAACAAAGGTAAGATCATAATTTAAATCAGCAGCAAATAACATACGTAAAATGTACGAAATTAATTTTGTCCGTAAATTGAATCTAAAAAAGTGACTAATAGCATCATTGACTATTCATGTAGTCGGGCGCAACTGCCGACCTATCATCGCTATTACAACGCAATTAATAGTTCACTTTCATTTTAATATAATCCAGACCAGCGAAAGCCCGCACACCGGCCAAATTCAATCGAATCGAGTTAATATCAACAATCAACCATCCAAATTTCGTAAGAACAAACGCGTCGCTAGGTTTATTCCTATCACTGACTAGCGCATGGCTAGAATCTATTCTAATCTTCAACCACCTCTGAACGTTTGAGCAATCAGTAATACGTTAGGGCTCGAGCCTGTGTCTGCCGACTAAGAGTCCCTGGAGAGACCGAAAGAGAGATCTTGTCAGAGATGAAATAGACAGTTAGTTATTTACTAGTTTCCAAAGGGTGAAAATGCACGGATGAGCAGAGATCAGAATTACGGGGACAGAAAGGGTAAGTGCGACAGAGAGAGAGAGAGAGAGAGAGAGAGAGAGAGAGAGAGAGAGAGAGGGAAATTGGAAAGAAAATTCTTGAGAAGATGGGTGCCGTGCTAGAATGCAGTATAATACCCTCACAAATTTGATTGGTAAGATTTGACAAGGGAAGGTATAAGCTTTCAAATATCAACTGGTGTATTCGTATTGACTTTTCGATTTTTTTGGTTTTGTGTTATTACCTATATCTATATTAATAATGTTGGAAATTTTTATTGTTACATTTGAACCCGAGAAGTTAAATCACTTTACTACTTTGTGAGAAGTATAAAAAAGAACGACTTTGAAAAAATTCTAATTCAAAATGGGAATAAAAGAAACATTTATTCACTTTGATAAAATAATGTATCGGAATTTTCAAAATGCGAAACTCGATGCAGAATTCGTGAAAGCTCACCTTCTCCTCCAATTTGCTTTTCGAACTGGAAATGCAAAATTTCTAGTCCAAACCAAAGTTAGCAATCGGAATATATCGGAAGCTGGAGTCGCTAGACATTGATTAGCTTGACTCAGCCAAGTGGAGATGTGGCTGGATTAGTGGTTAGCGAAACTTTCCGTTAACGCAGACAAGTGTGTATGGGACTGGGTGAGACCCGAAGGTAATGCGCGATTGTACTGTATGGACCATTGACGCTTTATACTGGGCTCGCTTGGATAGGTATAGCTTTCGTCCGGATGATGGGGAGGGTGAACAATAATGCACCGAAGATCGGCCTCGCATTATAAGCTAGGATATTCAAATTGTAGATGGTATGATTACTGACTAAATTATAGCTATCATTGCGGGGTGAAGGAAGTATTTATTTCTATTCATATTGAAGTTTCAATCAAAATAAGATTGTTTACTTGATAAATATTCAGCTTATGATACTAATGTTAACTTGATAAACTATACATATCGATCGCTAATGAAAAAAGATCGTGCACTCAACGATAAAAGATGTGATTACCAAAATCAATCATACATTCGATTAGTTTCAGTAGTTCTATTTTGGTAAGTCCCAGAAATATCGCAACTGCAACAAAAAAAGTCTTTCACTGCATTTCTGACGAAGCGTGGGTTTTATAAAATATCAATATTTTCCAGAAATAATGCCATGTGCAAGTCATCACCTGATCGAGCGGTCAGTGGTTACCGGTGCATCTCTCAATCGGTTAGACGAAGAGATAGAGGGAGACAGAGTCTATGTGCTTTCAAGCCTTCTCTCTCCCTTCCTCTTAACATCGAAGTAGCAGTTGTCTACCCATACACACACGCACACACATATATACACACACGCACACACAAGTACACGCACGTACATAGATGTATATATAAGCATCGGCCAGCAGCAAAGCTCTCTCAATATATCGAGTTTGCAGATCGGCACCGAGAGTCTACGAGAATTCGATTCGTCGGAGCAGCAACAGCAGTAGTAGTACCATCACCACCATCACCAATAGTACTGGTAATACGTACAGTCTAGCCTCTGAGATTGAATTCACGGCAGCGACCAAAGATAGAGGGAAGGAGAGTAGAGCACTGAAGCTCAACTAAACAAGCCGAGACTGCTACGGAGGACTCGCCGCGGCCGAGTTAGCAGCCGTCAGGTAAAGATATATATATATATATATATAGAGTGAGAGAGACGAGTGAAAGGGAGAATCGAAGCGGTCGTCACGTTGCGGAATGATTGTACCGTAGGGGGCCAGTCGAGACGTTAATTGTTAATCTGAGTGACGCCATAAACAAGCTTAATTTCACTGATTAGCGAGTTCCGTGTTAATGTGGTTTGCGTGCGCGAGTGCGGGGACGCGAATCAAGCTGTATCGGCACGAATGTATCAGGTGGTGTGTCGCTGGCCAGCTCTGGAACTCATTTGTATCTTATAATGGATTGGTCGTCCTCTCGCGAGCTGCCAGCGACGTTTCGGCACACTCTGGCCAACCCCTTTCTCTTGCGCACGGTGGCAGCTCCACTATTGATTTATATTCCCTCTCGTTCTATTTTCCGCGGCGGCTGCTGCTACTGCTGCTGCTACTGCTGCTGCTGCAAAATCACCCGCTGCGCGCCGCCGGGGATGCGCGAGATACGCGCGAGCGATATTTATCCCCTGATTACTTTTTCGATTTATATCGCGATTGTGGCGCTCTGGATTTTTTTATACTTCCACTTTTTTCCACTTCTACATCTCTCGACCTTTTTGTCAATATGTGTGTATTTTTCTTGGATGAATCAGCAAGCGAAAGAGAGAGATAGAGAGAGAGAGAGAGAGAGAGAGAGAGAGAGAGATGGATTTTGAGCATGATAGAGTAGAGAAGTGTATGTTTATAACGAGGCTAGGTGAATTTCAGAAAAATAGATTTTGCTGGGAATTCAATAACTCTAGGTGATATTTCACTGGTTCGGACGCAATCGGTGGTGTTGGGTAATTTAATTACATTCCTAATTTTTGAACGATTTGGTACAGCATATCAATGTACTTTGCATTTACCTGATAACCTGGAACTAATAATTAACTAGTTGCATGAACCGCAGTCGAATAACTGTGCGGACATTTTCAACTTCACCTCAGTCTCAATGCGCGTTCTGGATACGTTACCTAAGACCCCCGCATAAAATCCTCAACTGAAAGGCCAGATCCAGTATTGGCAGAGTAGAAAGCAACATCTCTGACACCACGCATATATACCTTCCCCAAAATAGCTTGCATTTCGTGGCGCAATTACACGCGTCCATCCTGCATACCGCTGTCTAACTTAATATCCCTTCCACAGAGCGGCATTGCTCATGATATAGTTCAGGAGACCCCCCTTCGGTAATCCACGAGCATTATTCAATGGCGAGTTCTGCCATGGACGTTATAGGTAGGCACGCGCGCGCACAGCAGAAGCTTCGGGGGGTAGGGGGTGACCGATGAAGGCTGGAGAGGCTTTGATCTAGTTAGCATTCGATATCTGGCCGTCGGTCGAGAGAGAGTAACGTCAACGTCGGAGCCTCTCACAGTCCATATATACGTCGACACCGCCGCTGCGATACTCTCTCATGCCAGTCCACTTCCCGCCGAGTCTACCCCTATACCTTCGGCTGGAGCTTTCATCTGTCGACGGGGTTAGGAAATGAAGGCACCATAAAGGGGAGCTCGCTTGAGTTTCTGGCTTGCTAGAAACCTTCGGATCCAAATCGTTTTTGGCTACTCTTGCTCCTCCTCACTTTCTCGTTCTCTTGATTACTTTCTATTGAATAGTGCGTAATTAGAGAAAGTATTAGTTATATCTGGAAAATAAGCTGTAATGTGAATCGTGGTGGACTTGACTTTCTTCAAAATCCGAGTTATACATATTTTATAGCTGATTTAATGACAAGCGACTATCTAAAACTGATATTAAAGAAATTTAAAAACTATCATTGTTATTAGGCTACAATGAACACTTTGCATAATATTTCGAAGTCGGGAATCCTGTAAAATGAATTTTCTTATGCAACATTAAAAATTATGCTTTTGTTCCTAAAATAAAATTATCATAAAACATCATAATATTTTTGGTCATTTGCATAATTTACATTTTGTAACCAAAATTCATAATTTTGAACGAATAAAAAACTTTTTTTATGATCTATTCCAAAAATGTATGAAATATGTAAAGCTCCACTTAAACGAAGTATTTGCTCATATGCAAATTGCACAGCTATGTAAACGTATAGTAGCTGGATTTTATGATGATTCACACAAATATATTTCATGGTAGGCTCATCGAGACCATAAAGGCGATAACATAGAGTTATGTAACATTGTGTGCAAGAAAATTCTTTTCTAACCATCGGTACATAATAATCACTCGCTATTTGAATTGATGGATTTACTTTGAATTCGCAATTCATGTTATATGTATATATTATACAACCATTGATCTTTCGATATATTAAATATGACAATATTATGTTACCTGCATTTACCAATACCCACTTGTACTTTATAAGCTATCTCGATATAAACTTGTAGTTATTTTCGTTGTCAGTGCCGAAACTTAGTTTTAAAATGAAGTATCAGTGGATATATTGGTACAAATGATTGGAGAGAGGATTGGCGTCAGCGACTTTCTCACTGTCGTGGCGAGCTGGCGAGCATAACAGTGCAGTCCAGGCTCCCGATCAGCCGACGCGTCGGGTCAGCTTTTAACTGTTTGCTGTTATCCCGAGGAAAATCAAGTTCATTCGGTTTCCGGAATAGTTGGCGAGAGGCACGCCGACAGCCTTTGGAAACTTTGGCGTTTCACGCGAAAAAGCGGATAGCGCGATTTTTGTAAGCTTCGTTACGTTTTTACGGTTTCCACTAGCCAAACTTTTTTATTTCATCCCTTACCGTGCTCTATATACGTATTACACATATATATGTATGGTGATGCGATACGCTGAGTGGGACGTCTTACCTCCTCTTCGCCTCCCTTCTTTCTCTTCCTTTTCTTTTTAAGGAGGATGACTCTTGGTTCAAATGAAATTCCTTATTTTTGTCCTCAAACTGTACGGCTGCAGTGGGGATTGCGAGAAAAAAATTGGGCGCTCCCGTGGCGTTACTTTCACGCAGATTGCTTTTCGCGTTGGACACAGTTTTGGAGAATAACGCTAACTTCCGTAGATTGGGAAAAGAAACAATCTAGAAAATTATAAGGAAAAACTCGACAATAAATCTTTAAAATTATTTTTTGTTCTCTTCAGGTTTGTGTAAAGAAGATGGTGATATAAAAAAGAAGTTGATTTTTAGTCAAAATTTTATTACATTCTACCCTTGAGTACATTTACGCACTAGAAAAAATATAACATTTTTATAAAAGAAAAGTTTCTCTACTATCTTCAAAATAAAAAGTTACTTCAAGAACGTCATTAACTGGGCAAGACTAAAACTTCCAAGTTTAGTCTTTCAATAGCTTCAGATTTCTTGCGATTTATCGGTTGAGTTTCGATCATCTTATAAGTATTTGTGAAATTGAATAAAATTAATCTGTAGTTACTAGACATGAAGAACAAAGTCAAATTAATTTAGGCTTGACTCGTACACGAAAAAACACTGCTAACTGTAATGCTGCTTGATTGCCAAATTATTGCGAACTGGAATGCTTTCAATGTTAATCGGAGAATCTTATAGTCTGATAGAAATGTAAAGGAGATTCTAGACAGTTTTTAGCTAGATTTTTTGAGTATATCGAATTTTCATTATAATTTTTGGCTCGGGGACTGCAAAACTAGACACTTCACTACACTACACACTAGACACTATATAATTGAAAGCTAGTTCAAAACTAAACAATATAATCCGTGATGTAGATTATTTTTAAGTAGATTAATTACGTGACAAGCACAAAAGATTATAAACCATTTAATTAAAATATTAATTTTACTTTTAACTCGTCAATTTTCTATCCGGATACTTACACGTTTTTTATTTTTTACAAATTATCATAGTACATAATGACGTAAATCTATAGAACTTTTGATTTCCAATTAAACAATAAATCTTTGCCATAGAGTGGAAATCATTTTTTTATGATTCTTTTATACATACAGAGTCCGTTGTAATATATCAAGGGGCGCGGCAGCGCCCCCGATGGCAAGTATGATATACAGTGTCAGACGACCCTTCCTACTATACTTTGAATTTGCTTTTTAACCTCAACAAAATTTTGACCATTTCTATTAATTTATGCTTTACATTTGTTTTATTAAGTTTTGCGGGGCTCAATTAATAGATTTTAAATTTCTACTTTAATTTAAAAAATTTTCATCCCCAAATATTATTTTGTTCTTAAGTTATCTCCAATGCTAATTTTCGGGCGACTATTTCCTATCGATTAATTTTGTCCTGACGCTATATATAGATATACAAATACGTACAAAAGACGGTTCAGCCTCTATATATAGATATACAAATACGTATAAAAAAGATTATTCAATTCCAGACACTATATATAGATATACAAATACGTAATGCGAACTGTTGTAGTAGTAGTATAGTGTCGAGAAAGTAAATAATAAT
>UELV01134293.1:0-14738 GCA_900490015.1 Megastigmus stigmatizans | reverse complement strand
GAGAGAGAGAGAGAGAGAGAGAGAGAGAGAGAGAGAGAGAGAGAGAGAGAGAGAGAGAGAGAGAGAGACGCTGGGGGCTAGGTCGGCCACTGACCTTTATCCGGGACAACTGCATCCATCCCCATTTTCACACAGACACACATATATATGTGACAGACTCGTGTGCACACACGTAGACGTGCACACAGACTCATACCTATACACACGCACACAGACACTTATAGACGAATTGCGAGCGAAGCGCAGAACTACGAGAGGGGCGAGAGACTCGAGTCTCTCGCTGCTGGTGCTGCCCGAGGTCGTCTATTTCCGCGGTGCACTCACTCACTCACACACACACACACACACACATACACACACACACACACACAGCTTTTCCAGCTCTGCGCGTACATGTGTGCATATGAACTTGCATTATATACGCGTACGACTCCGCGACCAGTCTGACTCATATGCGCGGTATATGCATATATTTCAAGTTGAATAAGTTACGTTATCCCCTCCCCCCTCCTCCCCACTATTCCACCCTACCCTCTCCTCTCGCGCGGACACGCGTCTTGTAAACGTAGCAATGTTTAGGGTGTTATTTCTGGCCGCTTCCTTTCTCGACTCGTATCCTAATATAGCTTCGTCGACTTTTAGGAGGGCCCCCGAAATGAACTATTTATCGTTAGATATGCTGTAATCGCGGTTATATTCGATGATTTACTCGAATAATGTTACTTTATGATGCAGATGTATATGTATATAAATTGACTGCAAACCTTTCTTGAAATTATCACCTGGCTGTCGTTTGAAGAAATCCAAAATGAGCTTCGATTAGACTAAGCGATAAAAAGGGTTGGAATAGGAGCAACCCAATGCGGCAGCTTTGAATACTTTTCAAAACATTATAAAATATCGCCTCCTATCTTCAATAATGGATTTATGGCTTTGACAATGGATTGTTACCGACGATCTACGAATTCTGTACACACCCTTAAAATTGAAACTGGTTTACAGGACAAAACATAAATGAACTGTATCTTTACTTTTGAAACCATATCATAGAGTGTCCGTTGGCAGCATAAAAAATTTCAGGTTATCGAACCTCTGTTTTTCTTCGAGCTTCCCTTAAAACTCGCTGCCAATTGATTTATCGCTCGGTTGGCGCATTACAATTTTAAATGTCAAATTTATATTATTTAAATTTCGCTCATGCATTATTTACGGTTGGCATACATCGATTTTTTTAACTTTCGATAAGTACAGCGCGCGGTTGCGATGTATGAAAGCGTTCGTGTGATTAGGATCGCTGCAAATGAGTCGGTGAAAATTGTCGAGGTCGATGTACCAAACAATAACGTTTGAAACCCTAATTCACCGAGTCGATGAACCCGTGAAAATATAAGGGGGTTCCGATCAATATCATTTTCCTTAAAGCTATTGGTAAGCTATGCAGAACGATTGTACAAATAATATGAAAAATTAATTCGTAAATGGATATCCAAACTGTTTATGGAAAGGAACGCCATTACAATGCCCTCGAATAAAATTTCATTCCTATAACTGATATATGAAATTAATTAAACTTTTTCGAGATATATAACGTCAACGCAAAATAACATGTTCGTAATATTCAATTGTATTTATCAATACTAAAATAACAAAACGAAGGAAGAATGACCAGTCGGACGGGCAAAAGTTCCTCAGCATCGAAAGAAACGAATCATCCCCATCACGTAATAAAAAGAACTTAGCATAAGGTAGTTAACCCCCTGCCACAGGTAAAGTCTACAGAGATCAGGTTTGAAAAAAAAAGGAAGCTACAAGAGTTGGACGATAAGAGGTACACATTGAAGGGACACACAAACTAAGTTCGCCAGACATGATTTTTCAGGGGCCTATACGGTCTGCCCTTGGATTTAAATGTCTGGAGGGGGCGCTAAGGCGATAAATTCTTTCGCTCTGTGCTCTCTCTCTCTCTCTCTCTCTCTCTCTCTCTCTAGTCCCGTCGTCCATATAACTTCGTTCACACGCATTGTCTGCGCTCCCCCATTTTTTCTCTCTTGCCTCTCGGTCTGCGCAATTCGAGTGTAAAGAAAAAAAAAGGGCGTCGTCGCTCATTGCCGCGAACCTGTTACCGACGAGCGACCGCGCGCGGCGAGGAAAGAAAGGAGTATACGAGAATCGCCGGATTAGCCGGGCCGGACGCACAACTATGTATGCGAGGGCTTAGGGTTGTTATATGCGAGCCGATTGGACAAAATGAGAAACAACGAGGATCCTGCGTAAGACGGAAGAGGAGAAAAAACATCGCTGTGTTTGTATTGTATACTTATATACGCGTTTAATGTTAATAAGACTTGCGAGTCTATTGATGCTTGCGAGTAGGTCATCGACCGCGGCTTGAAATAATTCAGTTTACTTTTTCTTTTTTTGATAAAGCGCTTTTGAAATATCTGTAATATGCATTGGCGAGTAATTTCTGTGCGGACAGACAGTTTTAAATAGACTGAACTATATATAGTGAAATATAAATAAAAAGTGTAACGGATACACTACTGTATTGTCAATTTATGATGAATGTGTGGTTTAATAAATTATTCAACGGTATTCATTATATTTCCATATGATTTTTGAAAAAGAATTGGAAGAACGTTTTTCATATGTTACTTTTACTCTATATACTATTAATGCGTTAAAATCATTGTACAGTACGATTCCATCCAATGCAATCGGCTTTTATGAATTTTTGAAGAAATATGCTATTACAATTTAAGCACATTACTTGCAGCAACGCTGATGTTTGTATTTCAGTTGTAATGTATCATCGTCAAGGATTTTGATCAATATGTAAATATGAAAATATCGCAAGTTAATTTATCGTACTGTACGCCATAATCGCACTACAATATTATTTAATCAGCGATTAAGATTCGAGACCACGTTGCGTCATATGTCAATAACAAAAAACAAACCCTTCGGCATCGATATATTACGTATATCACAGCTGTTTCCTCTCTCGACACACAAGAACGAAATAACACACTCGCCATACTTATACCGCGCGCGTAAAATAAAATAAGAAAATAAGCAGTTAATGCGCGGTATACAGCATATCGATATAATGAGCGCGACAGTTCAATCGATGAAAGTGTTTTGAGTCTCGGCCATAGCTCGCGAGAGGCGGAAAGCGCTCGCAGAAAATTGATAGAAAAATAAAACAACGAGATATAGTGAGGCAAGAGACGAATCTCGACGCTCGGCCTGCATGTACATATATAACATTGCGCGCACATATAAAGCGAGACCGCTAGAAGCGTCAGTTTCGTCACCTCTAGGCGCTTCGGCGCTCGTCCCAATCATTTGTCTTCATCGCTAACTCGCATTTTTTCCATTTGGATACATCCATCGCACGGGCGCGAAACGAGGGCAGCCACTATTCTGTTCTATTAGCGAGAAACACGCGCAGAGCCTCTATCTCTCTCTCTCTCTCACTCGCGCGCATGTTAGTTTCTGGCCGCGCGGCATGCCGACCGAAGCTCTTGCTCTTATTTCGCATATTATTTGTACTTGGGAGTACATATATGCGCGACTCGTCTGACAATGAGACGTTTTACTTATCACGAAATTGTCTGTCACTGCCGCGCGACGGACCAATTCTGAATTTGCTAAACTTTCCATGCGAGCGAGCTTTATGCTTTCTGAGGTAGATTTGAAAAAATTTGATCTGATGAGTCTTGAACTGGTGAGATATGAACGGAATGTTCGGTTCTGTTTCTTCGCTATAGATACGAGTGCATTTTATTACTGCGATGCAGAATTGAATTTGTCTGTTTATATGGTACCGAACGGTTGAAAAGGATAAAAGCTGTACGAACTTTGGTGGTGCTTATTTATTTCATATTATTGTAGTGATACATTAAGTAACTTATACTTTATTGGACATAAGTTACTCAATTTTTAAATGAATAAATTGATGTCTTTTAATCAATCATAACTTATTTTATCATATCAATATTATAATTTATTATGTGAAAAAATAAAAAAAATAGATACATTTTATTAACCGCATTATTTACGCTTGTAGATAATCAACTGTATACTTAGAGTGGAATAAGTAGTAACGTTTCTTCGCAATAGTGTAAGGCAATTATAAGAGTGAATGAATTAGTATAGCAATTCCTATTATTGTAATAAAACTTTTACATAAACACGACAATGAGACAGCTTCGTATTTATTCAGATTCTTATCCTTATGGATACGATACCATGCTTCTACTACTATAAAATCTACGAATAATCGTAAATCTTGAGTGAAATTGTTATTTTTACTCATAAATTATTAAAACGTGGTAGGGAAAAAAACTTGGACGTATGTTTACTTAATTTTGGTTGATATTTATTTATTAGACTGTATACAGTATTGTAAAATTAACTATTTTAGGAATAAATCGAAGTACCTTAATCACAAGAAGTTGTCTTATTTTTTAAGCTTAAAATGATAAGCATGTAACAAGTGCCAAAATTTATGTTAACATATATATTAAATATAAATATAAATTATATATAATATTTATGGTAAATATAAATATATATTTATTCTATTTAGATTGGCGAAGAAAACATAATTGAGCGATTCAAAATAAATTTACTTGAAAAGCAATCAGGACCAAAAATTCTGTCGACTTTTATAATTCAAGCTATTAAAGGAAATAAAATTATAAATATCTCGATTTTAATTGTCTTGATTGCAATTACAATTGAAGTACTAAAAGGTCTACCAATATTTTCAGCTTCTCAAGCACAAAATTCGTAGATTCGCTAACAAAAATACTTGCAAAATAAAGTTAAATATTGTAACAACATTGTATATTATCATTAGTCACCCAGTAATTCCACTATTCTAATTAATTACAATTCCGTCAATGTCTTAGACTGCAAAATTACTAACTTCTTTCCAGATAGTTCATACTTGTCAAATTTTCGCTTTACCTCTGCAGCATCGGCATCTTTTGTGAAATAAACATGACAGTAGCGGTTCACGGTTTCCGGAATAATTTGGATCTCAGTTATGGCAAGAGGTTCGAATTTCTCGAAGAGGTGTAGCAAATAAGCTTCACTGTAATCCATATGAATATTTGCTACAACCACTTCCGAAGCATTCAGTGCGTCTCTTTTCTCCCTGTCGGCCATTTTGTTGCTCACTTTCACGAGAGTTGGCACGTCTTGATCCTCACTGTCATAAGGTGCTTCATAATCATCCAAATCATTTTTTGTCGCTTCAAAATCGCTTTTCTTCGTGAAAATTTTCTGATCACTTCTCTTTAACATATTAGAGCTATTCTCACTTGAACTGTTGTTAGATTTTAAGAAGTCATCTATCGTATCTGACGTAGTTCTACCTTCTGCACTGTCACTGTCATCCGACACATTATCGGTAAGTTCACCTTGCGATATCGACGGACGAAACTTCAAAAATCTTTCGCTTACAGATTTGGGATTCTTCTCAGAATCGTTCTTGTTATTAGAATCTTTACGATGAGGGACGACAAGTTTGATGGTTGGGTGGTCACGCATACCCTCAACGACTGTTTCAGCATCCTCCAATGTAGAAAATCTAACGAATTGATATCCACAATTACTGTCGGTCTCCACTACATACTTAACTTGAGCGAATTTGGAAAAAATGTTCACGATCTCATTTCTTTCCAATCCATGGTCATTTAAAAAAGCTACGGAATAAGCACCTTGGTGTTTGTTAATAAGTTTTGCGGTACTCATCTCACTTCCGTTTCTCATGTCACGTTTCCTATAAGGAAATAAACAAGTATCTTCATTATCATCGTAAAATATTTTAAGTTTGTTGATGCTAACGTTAAAATGGAAAGAATACGAATAAATATATTATAATTATAAGTTAATATGTGTTTTTGATATAACAAATCAGAAATATGAAACTTACCTATAAAAATAATAATTAATGCAGCAGGTCGAATTTAATTTCAGCAGTCGATGTCTAGCTACTTTCTCAGCAACTCGCTGTACGTCTTGGACGACTGCCTGGTACTATTTCCGAAATAATAGAAACCAAACCGTGTACTACGGGCACGAGTTGTTAAACTTTTATTAATGAGTTCTCAGAATATATGTAAATAGTATAAATACGCTTTGCTTTCGAGTACTGAAAATTCGTGTTCTGAGAATTTAGACACTGCGAATAAATTATTCAATGCGGACTTGAACGCCATTTTATACAACTTCATTTTTAAAATACGACTGGCATTATAAACATTAATATATATCATTTAATAGACGTTAAATTTTTAAAGTAAAATAAATTACTATGATTACATTCGATTGTCTTATTGGAGCTTAAAACGTAAGACAACTAGATCGATTATTTGCTTTGATTGAAATGTAGTTTAATTGATATACAGTATAGTTAATAAAAATCTATAATAATATAATTTCATGATCCACGTTACATGGACATAAAAATTTTTATAAATATAATATTTAATCCAATGTTTTTAAATTATTTCACGTTTACTTATATTTGAGAATAATATCAAGATTTCGAAAAATAAAAAGTAGTATTATAGACTGATATAGTTATACATTTTTTTGCATTTTAAAATCACTGTTTGGGAATGATTTTCATTTTCATTTATTAATTTCAGTGGAAATTCCACTGATTTACTAATTGAACGCAGTTTCACTATAAAATCAGTGTACACGTAATTTGGAAATAAGTTCTTATTTCATTGAAAGTATCTAAGTACGCCATATCTTATCAGTGAAAGAGTGAAGAAATTATTCAGTGATTTTAATTAGCTGTTATACAAGTGAAAAATTCATATGATAAATACAATATTAAATAGTAGTATGGATAAATGAATTAATAAATGCAAGAACAATATAAAGATTAGTGTCATTTTTACATAGACTTACCCCATTGCTTACGCCGAAGTACGAGCAACATTCTGCTCCAATAACAGTTGTTGATTCCTGCTCTATTTCTTTCGCTCGCGGTACAGAGGTGCAACAGAGATCGTCGTAAAGCGAAAAGATGATAGAATACTAAACCCGATAGATTCGCTTAGAATCGATTAGTCCGTCAATTTTCCATCACCGGATACTTGACCAGCCAAAAGTGTGGAAGCTAGAGAGCTCCGTGACCTGAAAGTACAGGAATCGTCACTCTATAAAAAACGCATCGTCGTTATAGCTTTGAAAAACAATCTACACAAAATGTTCTAGAAGAAAATTGGATGCGTGCTATGCGTGCATATATATATATATATATATATATACAAACAGACGGAGTGTGAAAGCGGGCAGTTTTCCATATAGGCGCATAAAAGGAGGGAAAAACCATAACTATACACTGCAGCAGCATCCTCGTGCACGTCTGGAGAGATGTGCGGCAGTCGCGCGCGCATTTCAGTCCGGTGCACGCGGCCGCATACGAAGGGGTTATATGCGCTCCGTGTACAAAGTAACGTTTGTGCTCGTGGCGCGCGCCCCGTCGTGTCTCTCTCTCTCTCTCTCTCTCTCTCTCTCTCTCTCTCCCAGAATTTATATACCGTGAGTTTCTGCGGCAAGGTCTCATCGCAAACGAGTGAACCGAGAGTGCGCGCACTTCTTTTTTTCAACGGAACAAGATCGCAAACGACGCGCCTTCTTGGCTCGATAATCTTGAAAGTGCCTAATACGTTTTTGTTTCGCGCCGCGGATGAGGAACACTACGGTTGAGGTGCACTCACTTTCGTCAAAGTTATTTATAGGCTTTATCTTTTATTCTGCTCTTAATTGCTCGAAATGTATAATGACTGTCGAAATATTGGTGCGCTGGGCGAGTAAATTGAAAGTTAAACTGTTAATAATATATATTAGATTTGATTGGGAAAACTACACTTGGAATGTAATAAGATAAACCGAATATTGTTAATGGTAATTAGCTTGTTAAGATCGAGAGACTCGAGAGTTAGATTTTCTTTCGCAAAAGCCGGACGTGGTCTCGGGCTCATTGTTGCGAGTCGGTCTAGCATAATTAACACTCCGGTCCAGTTATTTGCTTGTAAATCAAGCCATTTCACTTTCGAAGGATTTCGGCCGACTTCTAATAATTCCGAAGATTTTCTTGTTTTGCATATATTTAAAAAGATGTTCTGCCTAATTTAATATTAATATTCTGAAAAATATCTATTAATTTTTTATTAGTTACGAAAAAATTGCTTATCTACGTATAAGTAGTCGATAGTGCTAAGAACGAAAACAGTAGTGCAATCCATGGATTAAGTAAGTAAAAATCTTAACAAGTATGATAATAGATAATATTTGTGATTGTAAAAATCGAATAAGTAGTTCGTATTTTTTAAAACTACTCGATATTTATAAACTACATATTGACGTCGAGATAACATTTAATATCGCACTAGCTTTGAAATGTAAATTTACTCCATGCCCACATAAACAAATAAATCGTAAATTAATTAATTATTCAGCATAAAGTGATGATTTTTTGTATAAATGTCAATTAAGAATTTATTACAAAAAAATAATATTTCATACACTCTGATTCATATACTGAATTCATCTTCTACATGTCAAAGGTCCGTCTTTGAAGGTCAATTTGCTTACGTGCCAAAATGCATGTAATAGCGGTTCGCGTCCACTCTGATTATATAAATAATATTCTTCGAATTTTGTTGCAAAAAATCAGGACAGTCATTAACAAGAATTATGTAATGTATGGTACACATCTGTAATACTTAAAAGTGGTTCCTCATTTATATATTAAATAACAGTAATTTTTACAGCAAAACATTTTTGTACTCTAATATACAAGTTTTTTCTAGTTGATTTCATAGTTTAATAATAAATATAATTAATATAAATTTTAATGCCTCATTCGAACAATTTTCGAAAAACATTTTCCTCTCGTCGTATTTCATGATGCGACAGGTGTAACGTACAAACGATCTACTTGCAACAAGTTAAGAGGATCAACTAAACATAGCACATCTTATCGCAGCTTCAAAGATAGCACGAAACAAGTTTCATCTCAAGTTACTGGATCGCAATCTGTAGCGGATGCTTATTTTACACGTGTACTTGTATCTGGTGTACAAATATATATTTAGATAGCAATTATCTACTTAATTACGAAATATGAATCATCTTATGTGCTGCTAAAATTAGGTAAAGAAGCAAGTTTCAATTTGTAGAAATAGAATCTTGTCTATTGATAGGTGTATTTAAATATTGGAGCATTTATTTATTTCATGAATAAATTCAATTGCTCATTTAAGCTAAATGCACTTTTTATGATGATGAAAATTTTAATAGTCTTGGATTCTTACCGTAAAGTTTGCAATACAATTCATTTTAATATAATTTTAAACATTTGAAAATCTAGTTTATGGGAAGCTTTAAACTTAATAATTCACGTGTCATTAAAGTTTTGTTTTCCTTTATCCAAAACCCTATCCCCTTACTCTCTTAGATATACAAAATAGGTTACAGCTAGTTACGAGTTATTTTCGTATACTATAATTATGGCTCGAAACTTCTGAAATACTGAAGCGCTGAAACTTTCAAGACTGCAACTGCGAAGGGATATGCGTATCCCCGATCATTTTGTAATGATTTACCGGAAATTATTTTTCTGAGTTTTTATTTTCTATTTGTAATGCAATACTGTTGTACATTATTTTGACTATGGATCTGTAAAATCGTATCCATATACATACGATCGTCTGCAGTGCATTTCTTTGAACATTCAGAAAAACATCATTCCAATCATGGTTTGTAAAAATATAATAACTTTATAGTACATCTACATATTATAGACAATGATTAAACAATTGTTTTCTTTTTCTACGCACGAATTGAATATCAATTTGATACAAATTTCATTAGGTATGTACATACATTGTATACTCTGGAAAGGTGCACATACTGTAAGTCACTAAAATATGAATGGCCTTGATCGCGTGACCATTCTAATCATAAATACACTTAGTATCCTATATACGCTATGCTCAACTAAGTAGAGGTAATTAAAAACCTTTTCATTATCTATTGCAGACAGTATTTAGTTAATGCATAATTAATTATGGAATCAGTAGTAACCAGCCAATCGCCGCCTGACTATATCCGAGCTTACTACTACTACTTAATTTGGCATACACTAAACCCTCATATATGTATCAATTTAATACATATAATTTCACGCAGCCCCTTATAAATAAATAGGGCGCTTTTGGAAACTTTCGTATCGGGACCTTGGTGTATATACACGGGTATACTGTCAATGCATCCAAGTCTTGAATAAAGTCCGGGTACGTGAATTTCCAAATACACCTAATACGTATGATCGATGCACACGTGACTTTATATTATTGTATTTTACAATGAAAATAAAACACAGCGTAAAGAGATTTAATCTTATGCACATAAGCATTTATTAACATTTTTACAAAGCTTTAAAGTACAGCCAATAAAATAAAAACAAAATAATAACAATGCCACTCAAGCACAATACAGAAATTTCGACAAATCTAAGTAAAGTATAAAAGTGTTAGCAGCAAATACTGATCTAACAACATTAGCCAACAAAATATCTAATGTACCTATACGCCAACGCGCACTTTGCACATATCAAGCCAACGCGTTCGTATTCTTCGTATAGGATTCGAAGCACGCAAAGAAATCGATAAAAACCTGGCCCGCTCATTACATCCATCAAGATATTCCATCGTAGCTAAGCATCATTCCCGCATCTCGCGTTCAGAACTAAACTTGCACAAGAAGAAAACCACACGCAAAGCAAGGGCAAACGCCGCACACCACGCATGCATATAGAGAGAGAGAAAGATCGGGAGAGCAAAAATTAACCTCAAAGGGTGGCAGAGAGAGAGAGAGAGAGAGAGGGTGTGCGAGGTCTCGCATCGGCGCGGAGGCCGCTCAAAAAGGAAAACAGCGGGCAAAAAAAAGCGAGAAACATGCCTCGGTCGAGCAGCGCTGATGTGCAGACACGCTCGGTTTGAAGACAGGAGAAAGTGTATATAGACTGAAACGACACCCACCTCTTCTGAGGATGCACTAGCATCGTGTATGCGCCGCGCAATTTCCCAGCCGGCATCGTCGGCGGCTGCAGCGGCGGCACGCCGTCACAACAACAACAATAACAATGCGTGCATGGCTCTTCAGCGACGTCAGCAGCGGCTGCGGCGGCGACACAGTCTCGACGGCCCCCCACCATCATCGCTGCTGCGACGCGCGCGCGCACACACACACACACACACACACACACACACACACACCACACACTCGACTATGCTCTCTCTCTCTCGGTTTTTTGCACGAGTGAACGAATCGTGCGCCCGCGCCCCATACAGCAATGTATTATACTTGTAAATATATATATAGTTCTATGCTTCGATGCGGTTATACACTGTAAAAAAACCTTTGTGAAATTACCTACATTGAGAGTAGGTAATTTCACAAAGGTTTTTTTACAGTGTATACACTTGTACTCGATGGTTATTACATTTGCTTTGCGATACTTACTACTTATTGGGTACAATCAAAATCGACTGTTCTTTTTCAAAGTTTTTTGTTTATTTTTTTAAAGTTTAGCAATGACCCTGAGAATGTATTGTTAGTATTCGAGAATTTATGTTAATCAATGCAACTCCACATTTTGTTAATTTAATCTTTCTTACAATTTATTTATATTGTTTTATTACGATTGCTACTTCTTGTTTAGATCGAAGTGCGGAGGCAAGTTACAGGCAATTTATAGACGAATGCAAAAAATTACGACGCACAAGGGTTGAGCCCTGGGACCAATCCGAATGTACTATGAGGAATTTTCGTTTTCCTTTATTGAACTTACAAGCTATATCCGCGAATTTTTTTTCTACTTCCGCGTCGCTCAAATGTTTCTCTGAAATAGTATTCCAAAATATCTTTTCTCGAGGTACTTATTTCGCACTATTGCGAGGGATGACGAAACCGATAGCAAGCCCTTCGCAACTTTATAATTGACACCCGGTTCTATTTACAACTCCAATGTGCACGAAAGCTCAAGAATTTCACGCAGCACTTGTTTGTTCTCATGAGCTTCTCTCCTCGTGCAGACACAAGAAGCTGCAAAACAAACTGTCGGAAAGCCGCTGATCGAACAAAACACACGCACTCCTATCTCGGCAATGTGTGATCGACCTTATCAGTAGTGGCCAGTGCACGCATTATCTCTTCTGCTGGGGCCGAGAAGCGTCCTAACCTCCAAAAGCTCGAACACCGTAGCGCACGGCAAATGCGACTGCGAGGACGGCGAGGACCAGGACGAGAATCCTCTCCGGGGTAGAGTCGCGGAGCGGCCGCTGGAGTTCCTGGGGCAGGAGCTCAAAAAGCTGGCGGATGGCGCCGTTCAACGCATCGCTGAGCGTTTCGCCGGTACGGCGACCGTCGCCGCAGCACTCGTACGACATTTGACGCCGGCGACTGCGCGCTCTCCACTCCTGCCAAGTGCGTAAGACTGATGTACTATATAGTATATTATATTACTGTATATATATATATATATATAGGAACTGCTGGCTGGACTTTGGAACGCCCGTATTATAGGTATGTTTTGGGCGTATCGAGGAACGCTAGACTCGATCCATTCGGAAAGATCGCAATTTGAAAAATTGATGGTAGGACCGTAGGGGTGAACCGAGTGGGACTGGTACAAGTAGAAAGTATATCCAAGTAGAATCTCGAAAGATTTTTATGATAAACAATAAGCCGTGTGAATAATTCGTACTTACTGAAAAGATTCAAACATGAAATAGAGAAGTTATGAATTGGACAAGGTCGGAAAATGAACGATCTGCTTGTATTACCTATATACATTTACGAATGAATTTATACTATACGCGAATATGATCATTTTAAATAATTATAATTACGAGATTATTATAGGGATGCGGATTCTTGGTTTTCTTGAAACTCTCAAGAATGATTTTTTGTGTAAAATAATAGCATTTTCGTGAATGGGCTCTAGTTTTGAAGATATTCACTATTTCATGTTGATTTTATGTATAAGGGTATATGTATACATGTAAATGAATATATATATATATATATATTTTGAGCATATGAATAGGTGAGTATCTTTAATTTCAGAGCCTTTAAGTAGGTACTAAAAAAACGCGCTGGACTGATTATCATGTCCAAAAAGTAATTCCTGAAAGTTTCCACAAAATCTGGTACTTACTTCCCTGATCATCTTGAAAGTTTTGCAATATAATTGCTACAGTTATAAAATATATATGCAGCAGCAAATACCATACTTTAAAATATACATTAGTTGAAATCTTTTATTAAATTAGAACATTACTTCTACTTCTATTTATATAAATATTCTGACGAAGTTATATTGCAAATCTTTCAATACCTTTCTATGAAAAAATTCAATAATGAATCTGACTATCCTTAATTAATTTGTTTATTTATAAAAAATTATTTATGCTAATTATTTGTGGTTTTTATATTATAAATTAATTCTACTGCTTATTTTTTCATCGTTTTAAAATTATATTTACTAAAAATTACAAAAAATACATTATGTTTCATGTATACATTTAATATTTATCAAGCACAAATAAGCAATCATTTTAACTTCTATTTATATTATTAATTTCTGATATACATGAGAAATTATAAAATACCTATATATTTACTTTTTCTTACAATTCGCTCGAATTAAGTGTAAAATATTTATAAAAATTCTTATTCACATATCACTGAATTACTTTTTTTCTTCATTCAAATTATATTTAGTTTTCAGCTTATCTATTTCCTCGATTTTTTTGTCGATGTCCACACGTTTAAAAGCTTTATTGCTTTGGTAGTATAGAACTACCAAATAGCGGTTGCATACGTTAAAGCCACTAAGGTGGTCACATGCATTTTTTGCATCAAAAATATCTTCGTACACCGCAAATGCTGTACCTCTGGTTTCAGCTGTATTAACTCTGAAAAAATAAATAGAAATAAATCAATCATTAAATAAACTTATTTTATCAAATTGGAAATGAACAAAGAAATAATACAAATAAATCTTACACTCGTATTTGACGAATCGCTCCATATTTACCGAATATATCGTACATTTCTTCAGAAGTTATTTTGTATGGTAAATTTCTTATGTATAACACCCTATTCACTTCTGGAGGTAACCGTACCTATAATTATTACAATATTTTAATAATAAATAAAAACACTCTAACAATAATTATATATTATCATGATATAGAGTAAATCATTTAAAAGAAAAAAAAATTGCTTATTAAATAAATAAAATTTGTATAACTTGTATAATTTGTATTACTCAAAATTACAATAACAATTTGAACTTTAAGGTTATGCACACAATTTCATAGGAAGATCGTACGGTTGAAATAGAATACTTACGTTTGTACGGCGTTGTAACATTGCCATTGCCATCTTGAATTATTTTATTTACCGATTAAAAACGGATAAATATTTATGTAAAGAAATTCGACAATTTAAGTTGATAATGCTTGTGGATCACTGCTCGATGCTCATCAATTGCACCAACGAATATAGTTGGTGCAATTGATGAGCATCGAGCAGTGATCCACAAGCATTATCAACTTAAATTGTCGAATTTCTTTACATAAATATTTATCCGTTTTTAATCGGTAAATAAAATAATATATATATATATATAT
>UELV01134290.1:0-13503 GCA_900490015.1 Megastigmus stigmatizans | reverse complement strand
ATATATATATATATATATATATATACAGCAACTACGGCTTTCGGCGCGTTAGCATTAGTAGTTTATATACGTTTAAAGCACAGCGGTGGCGCAGCGAGAATTCGCCTGTATATATGTGTATATAACCTCGCGTAAGGACGGTGCAATCAAAAAGCGAAAACTCGCCGAGAGCTGCCGGCAGTGTGCAGTAGCCACTGCAGGGCGTCGACTACGACTACTACTACCACTATCCAACGGCTGTGCGCTCTGTGATCGTTTGGGTTCGCTGACTTTACTCGTTACGCCGGACTTTTCTTGCCTCCTCTCCGCGCGTTCCCAGGATAGATTCTCGAAACGCTTCGCGGATTTCCGCTGATCTTTTGGGACGATACGCGCTCTCCTCTCTCTCTCTCTCTCTAGTGCCAAGGTGGACGAGTGTATATACTAGACTTATAGTTGCGCAATCCCGTGGACGCAGTAAAAATGTCTCTAGAGCCGCCGCTGCTGCCGCCGCGCCGATCTATCCGGTGCTATTTCTATATAATACTGTTTCCAGCTTCCTCACTTACCTTTATTCCTTTCCTTTTATCTTTTTTTCCAGTAATTGGAACCGATAATATTCTTTTCCCATTGTGTCGAGGCAATGTCACGGATGTAGCGGCTGACTTCAAGTCGAGTAATTATAGATATAATTGAAATGAATGTCATATCGCGTGGAAGTTTTCGTAGTTTACTTATACTCACTCGCGATGTTTATTGTATATATTGTGGCACGCGAAGGTAGAGCTGAAACAGAAGTGTTTGGCTGGAAAAAAACAGGCGTTGAAACGTTTACACATTACAAAAGAGCAGTGCCAAGGCTTTTATGCAACGACTTTTCACGCTGCATACAAAAGTTCCGCGAAGTGCTCTGGAACTGTGTTTATATATATATATATATATGTATGTATTTCAGAAAATTAGCGGAACGAAATTACGTCATTAGCTTTAAAGTTAATGTTTTCATTTCTCTTATATTTAATTTTCATTCGTTTTGTAATTAATGTCGGGAGAATTATCAGTACTACTGTTAATGTAAAGTAATTAAATAATTTCTGCAATTAAAAGTCCCTTGTAAAGAGAGACTCTTTCTCTTTCTCTCTCTCTCTCTCTCTCTCTCTCTCTCTCTCTCTCTCTCTCGCTCTCGCTCTCTGCGTGAACGTAAATTGCAATATTACTAAATGAAAGTGATGCAGCCAGATAAACTCCATGTAGTTAACTACTTTTGACAGTTTTTCCCTGAATTTTAGACTCTATTTCACAGCGTCGCATAAGCATTTAATTAAAGTTTTTAGCGCATACCTATATACATTTCCGAAAACACTGAAATTACATTAAACTAAACAACATAAAGTTTACCAAACTATTTCCAGACATTAAATTAACACTGTCTTTGTTAACTATACGCGACTGCTTAACGAAGAACAAAATCTCATTATCCAAAGAGAATTTCATTCGATATATATATATATAGGTGAAATAAAATAAATCGAGAACGCGCGGTAACGCGCGAAAAGGTTCGATACTTACAACCGTTAATTGAATCGCAGCATTGAGAAATAAAGGAAACAGGTTGCAAGAGCGCGTGGACTCGTTATTTTCTCTCTCTCTTTGCTTCTTCGTATTTATAAATGGACATCGATGCACTTATTGGGAAAGAAAAGGAATACAATAACATCGGGGTCACATTATTAAAAAGGTTGTGAGAGAAATTGTTGCGAC
This sequence comes from Megastigmus stigmatizans, assembly GCA_900490015.1. Lineage (NCBI taxonomy): Eukaryota > Metazoa > Arthropoda > Insecta > Hymenoptera > Megastigmidae > Megastigmus > Megastigmus stigmatizans. The sequence goes on along the minus strand of UELV01134290.1, from coordinate 11,763 downwards.
TATACTTTTATACTCGTGCAGCACAGCTCTTAATTGTTCAATGATCTGTATAATGAACTTACCGTCAGCGTCGAACTTTTTCAACTCTCCCATTAACTTTTGAAATGAAAGATCTCGATAACGGGTGGGAAAGAAAAAAAACTCCTCTTTCTTCGAAATTTTTCATTCTCTTGTCCCACGGCCTTTTCACAGCTCCGACGAGCAATAACGGAAAATTAACAATTGTTTACTCAGCGCTCGCGCGTTTTATCAAACGCTATTAGGGCAGGAAATTTATTCAAAAGAACACGATGCACGCGCGCATTCGTTCAGGCGAAAATCATTAGTAAATCATTTCAGCGACACAGAAAAAGAAACAAAAAATTAATAAAACTCTATAATATTCAACCTTCCGAATGTATGCGTCATCGAAGGTATTATATTTACACAAATGCTTGGCGCCCGCGCAAGTCTCGCTGCATTAAAAATCATGCGTCAGTGGGCGGGGAGCGAGAGAGAGAGAGAGAGTTTTGCAGCACATACATTTCGTTAAATAATACGCGCGTCATCCATTTACAACGCGAACGAATCACTTTGCGTAAATTTACAGTAACCGAAAACCGGCATAGAGGCACAGCTCGAATACCCCGCGCGCTTGGGATTTTAGAGTTGCCGCGCTCTGGCTAAATATTTTACCGCCCTCAAAACGCAAATAAAATTGCGCGCTCGCGTTCACGCAAAATGACTGCGTAGCTAGAAAATAATAAATTTCAAATTAACGCACACACCCCAGGATGTATATACGTATAGAGTCGTGCTCGGTCCGGAATTTCCGTCCAGCTTTTCCAGCGGACTGCGCAATCAAAAATTAACCCCATTATTCTGGGAATCGTTATATCACTGCAGAGGCCCGCCGAGCGCCATCGTCTCTGGACGATTTTGCATCGACGCGAGGAAAATGTGTGTGCAGGATGTGGGTGTGTACATGTGTGTGCAGTGCAGTCGCTGTTCGTGGATACCGATAAAGGATGCTCGACACGAGGACGATTCATTTCGCGGAATCACTGGCTGGGAAATCACTTCGAGTCGCCTGCAAATATGATTTTTGATCCTTGGCGTGCTCTGTATAGAGTTTTGAATCAATAACTTTTTTAAGGACTTGATTTGTTGGATTAGTTTGTGGTATTGAAAAAAAAACAATAATTTAATTAAAAATTGATGCACTCCGTTTTCTTTTTTAAAATTGCATTACCTAAAAGACGCGGCCATGGTGATGTACAGAAAAGGCAATTTTAAACGATGAATTTATTGTGAGAGTTATTTTGAATTTTATTATCACAACAATTTATTACGCTGACAGTACTTCAAAACAAACTATATATAGGACAGTAGCGAGTAGCGCAACACAACGGGGAAAGCTTAAAAAGCCACGAAAATCGCTTATAAAACCGTTTAAGCTGCATTATTCTTATTTGGACAAAAATCTACAGCCACTTCATTTCCTATTATATCGACGCAAACAATTGAACGCAATATCCCGATGGCTCGTTTGTAATCTTTACCCGCACCGTTATTTAATCGACCATAAAATATGCTTTTTGCCTTGAAGCGAAAAAGCGCGCGAGAGGAAAAAAAGGGATGCATCAGGAAAGAGAGGGAGGATTTGCGCACCGGAAAAGTTTCATCGCGCGGTACTCATGGGAGAAACGATTGGCGCAATTTGACCGTTTAATATGTGATGCGAGTGAGTTCGCGGCAACTCGGCAAAAGTACTTTGACTCAATTTTGTTTTATATGCTGATTTTTGATTGACAAGAGAATACCGTGCGAATAATTCTAGCCGCTGCTACTGCTTCATTGCGTTACAGCTACGCACGAGAAAGTTGTAATTGATTTATGCGTTGCTTTTTGAAAATGAGCGGCGGGAATGCTTTTTTACACGTTTGTATCTCGCTCGGTGAATAATTTGCGAAATTCCATACATCAACTTTATTATTGAAGCAGACGATGTTCTATATTAAAACATTTATTCAGTTTAGATGAAAAGTGTTCATTATATATTTGCTAGGAAAATTTACCGTAGCTAATTTAAAAAAACTCAATTGTGATAAACATTATATAAACGCAAAAGTTGGAGATTTCAGTCGACAAATATTTTCCGTACTCATGTACGAAGTTATGGAATATTCAAAACCGATAAGAGCGTCAACACAATATTTGTAAAGCTCGAAAATAACTCTTACTCAATAATACGTCGTTATACGATGCTCGGCCCGAACAAATACACATCTCGAACATAAAAGTTTGTGTGAAAAAAAAATCAAATTGTTAGCGCGAAACGTAAAATTGTATAAGCGCCGCCGAGCGCTCGCAGTTGCTGCTCCGCCATTTCAAAATTCCTCAAAAGATCCATTGAAAAGAAATGATTTCCATTATACAGCGTCGAGCTCACAATGCATTTTCATTTCCGCGTATTTATTTAACATTAATTAAGCTCATTTATAATAGAAAAATCGAACAAAGGGTCGAATAATTCGCTGCGAAAAAAGAGGAGAAAGAGAGAGCGAATGCAAGAGTAGCCTAACGAACTCCTTCCCCTTTGTTCTCAAAATATCCCCGTTCATTTATATCCCGCGCATAAACAAGTGCGCTCATTTACCACCGTCTATTTAACATTCCGCGCGTAATGTTTAAAGCATCCCTTATTTAAAATTCGAATCGTAACAAATCATACAATGAACTCTGAACAAAAAGTCCCGCGAGCTACTGCAACCGAGTGCCTCTAACGAAGCCCTCTTCTCTCGCGAGTTTCCCATAAACTGCAACGTATTAAAATAAAAAAAAATAAAACAAACAAACAAACAAAAACTGCACAGAGAAATCCAGAGAGTCACGAATGCAAAGTATATTTATATAGGAAATCTGGCAGGTTGGGCACTCACGCATAATTCACCCTGTCGAACACATAATTTTTCGCAGCCCATCTGCGGCCGCAGCAATATTCTCTAGGCATGTATGCAGCGAGCGTCACGCACTCGATGCGACAGCAGCAGCAGCAGCTTATAATCCGACGCGGGGCCTGCATTAATATTTTTCCCAAATCCATAATAACCGGTGGGCTCGCGACGTAATAATGTATAATAAATTGCCGGTCGTGTAGGCCATTCTCTCTCAGCCGGGCGCGCTTTTGTGTGTACAGCTCAGGGGTCCGCCCGCCCGCTCTAAGGCAAATCCATATAGCTGCTGTGTATGTACGAGTAAGAGAGGGAAAAAAAAATTCGTTGACCGGAGAAGTAAGTGAAAACGCCAAACGACGCGCGAACGAAGGAAAGACGGGGTTTATAATCTCTTCTCCGCCAGCTCAGATTATTGTGCATGTAATTAAAATTCGAGCCGCCGCTGCTCTACCCGGGCTTTTGACAGAAACGCGTTATGAGCAAACGCTATACATATGTATATATGTGTGGAACATAACATGCGGGTCATTTTGGGGCTACGGAGTTTGCAATCTACGTACGCAGGAACGAGTCGACGCTGTAGACGTGTATATAAGCTTCAGCTCCCTTATTATTAGTGTCCCTGGCTTTTCAAAGTCTTTCATAATAAGAACTTTTTTTTTGGTGAATTTAAAACGTTAATTAATTGCTCTAGCGCGATTTCTTGATTGACGTTTTGATATCTTCGTATGTGAGTCGAATGAGCTTTCAATATATGAAATATCCTTGTGTAATTACAGCAATGACAATTTCAGTATACATACACGTGACATCATCTGAAATTTAAAATGTTTTTCAAAATTTCCAGTAATAAAATACAGAATTTTTAAAATATCATGCGCTTATATCGTGAAGCCGAACATTATTTTCATTGTCTGGCTATATATATGGGAATGACGTGATTTTTCATAATGTGTGTACACATTGTATTAACGCAACCGAGAAGAGCGTGTAAATCGCGTGTACACATAAAAAAGAAAAAAACCCACGAGAGAATGTGCCAAATAATCAAAATGCAAATGATTACGTAATTCCAGAGCTTGATTATCGCGGGCGAACAAACGCAGCGATATATATCCAGCACCGGGGAAGAAAAAAAAATACTATACACACGGTAAATTTTAATTTCCGCGGGCAACAATTAATTTCCGAACATTTAATATGCTCCCGCGTTAAAGCGATGTATATTCATTACTACAATTATACACATTACACACACACACAAATCCAGGGCTGTAACGTTGGGCTTCGAGTTCCCAGAGTCCGCATTACGATGCGTATATAATATGAGATACGCACACCCGCACGAAAAATAAGATAAAAAAGAAAGACTCCCATAGCCGAAGAGGCAAGAGAAAAAAGAATGAAATGTATTCGTATATCGCGCAACGCAGAAACGAACTCGCGGAATATACGATAATTACAACACGAGAGAAGCGAGCAGCGAAGAACCGCGGCGGCGTCTGTTTTCATTATCTAATTCCCACAAACGTTAAAGAGCCAACGAACTGAGCGAGGAGGAGGGGAGGAGAGCGATTACAAGACGCGCTCATTACCAATCTCTATGTATAGGCGGCGGTAGTTTTCATCGTCGTGTGGTTCACGCGTATGTACACTTCATCGATATACAACCCGAAGCACATACCTATATATATATATATACATATATATAATATAGAGGGCCGAAAAGGAGCCGATACATGCGAACTGCACTGTTATAGACATAAGTACTTATATACGTGCAACCGGCTGCCAAGTGGCTCTGCGCACACACCGTATACCGATCGCGCAGGTGGAGGCGCGCATCGCGGAATTCGCCACGTATATACGTGAGCCGCAAGAGTGATACGTATCGCTTGAAACTGGAGTAGAAACGCGTGCGGAGGGGAAGAGAGCAGGGCGCAGCAGACAGGCAGCCAGCAGTTCTGACTGACATTGAAAATGCGCTGGTATAATATACGTGTGTATACATGCCGTACTTGCGCGCAACGCTGTACACGGCGTACATATAGGGTGTTTTTCAACAATGGCCCAGAAGCCGCGGAGGTCGCCGGGATTTGTCTGCTCTTTGTATGTGCGATTGTTTTGCTTTCGAGCTGCTGCTGTTCTGTATTTATCTGTATAGGAAAGAGGAATATGTTTAGACGAGCAGGAAGGACACGTGGATGTAAGGTCGGTGTTCCGTTGTGTACGTGCAGACGGCGCTGACCGAAGTATCGATTTGACAAAGGGTTTAGAAGGGAATATTTAATGCGAGACTGACCCAGTCCTACCATCCATCTTATCTATTTACGTATTATACCTAACGAACTTAGTCTGGTTCTTTCGCTCGTGTGCACGTACCGCGCCAATGCCCAACGACTGGTGGCTTCGATCTAATTTTGTTTTCAATCCCCGCGCTGCCGCTCTCGTTTCTCAGACACAGTGTACAAAGAGCCACGAGCGGCGTCCTTTTAATAATTGAAAATCTGTCCTTTCAACTGTTCTCCCCGATGTTCTATATATATATTTATATACGGACATGCATTCGATGTATTCGTATATCCTTTATCGGTACATCTGTTTGTACACCGACGCGTGACCATCGATATTTCTCTCTCAGCAACGATCGGTTTTTCCTTACCTCAAACAACATTTAAAGCTGCATCTCATCGATAAGACGGTGTTATTCATCGCGACCGATATATAGAATGCATAAACGAGGCGAGCTGCTGCTGCTACGACGCAGTGAATAAGAACTTTTGTATTTTCTCCATGATTCATAATAATGATATTCTTACTCATCAGCACGGATGGCGATCGTTGAATAAAGCACAGCCGCCTCAGCCGCCGTTGCGCGCTATTAAAATTAATCTCTTCGTAAAAGTCCCTCTTACTCTGCGTCAACCGAATCACAGCCTCTCTATACAGACTTTATTCAAAGTAAGAGAGGCAAGATAAGAAAGTACCGCAGCAGCAGCGGATGACATACGCAGCGCGCCTACACACTCATATATATATATATATATGTATATATGCAGCTCTTTTACGAGACTAGCACGCGCACGTAGACGCACTTGCGCGCGAGCGATTGCGTAAATCTCGCGCCTGCCAAACCAGCCGCGCGAAATGGAGAGAAGGCTTCATAGTGCACGTGGCGCGCGCGACGTTACGAACTGCTGAGCGCATATACGCATTTATTTCGTGTAGTAAACGTCTCCGCGCGACTAAAGGTGTGTGTGTGTGTGTGTGTGCGTGTATGCAGTGGTTGGCGCACGAAGGATAAACGGCGAGAGTAAGAGAGAGATAGAAGGGGAAAAAAGAATACGCACGAGCGAGTCGGAAAACGGTTGCGCGTTTTCCGTGAGAGCAGTATAACCTCCTTCTCGGAAAAGCTTCCCTCTTGTTGTTTACTTTTTCGTCGCTTTACGTATATACTTTATACGCGCGCGCGTTTCTTTTCGTGCGTGCGCCCGCGTTGCTGTGCAGTCCAGAGCTGTTGCTGCTGCTGCTGCCCACTCGGCGGTTTTGTATAATGAGAAATTCCTAAAGGTCCCCTTGTTTTTGCCGCGGCCGTGTGTCTTGCGCTCGGCTGTGGCTATGGAGAAGCACTCGCTCACCTCTTTCTCCTATATATATATGTATAATTGAATGTTTTCATCTCGCGGTGTGTATATACATGTTGCGAGCGGTTTCTCGACACTGCTGCATGCTCTTGTAAAATGTAGCGCGCGCTCACTAATATAATTCGTTTGCCGCGCGCGCGGGTCGCGCGATTTCGTTGCAGCGAACTTTTCGCGCGTTAAATATATATTTTGGTTGAATTTCATTTTGCGTGTAACGCATGAACGAGCGAGGAGAGAGAGAATGTTTTAATTGTGAATTAATTCAGGCGTGCAGCAATGCCGACGTTATAAAATTATGTAGTAATTAGTATATTCATTATTACATTTTACATACGGCCCCGATGGGGGTTGGGAAATTTTATCGCACGCGCGGCTCACTTATTCCGTATACTGTTTTAATACGTATAAAACGTATATATATTTAGCTCTCGCGTGGCAAAATCGCATTTTAATTCGGCCGAAGAGGCCATTCGGGACGCGTATATATTGCGATTATTATTAAATTCATCGTTTGGAGCGAGTTTACATCGCGTCGCGATCTGTAATACCATGGTCGAGGAAATATGAAAAAAAAAGAGAAAAAAGAAAAAAGTACAACAGTCCGACTCGATGTCACAATTCATTCCGACTAATCACGCAAATTACTTTATAGAGTTGTAAAAATAAATGGGACGATCGCGCGCGGCGGCCCTGGTGGCGAAAATAATATAGCGTCCAAGATAAAGGGAAGTCCTATAATATTAAGCGAAACACGGTACCTATGGACAAAATTAATTTGAATATAACGGGTACACAACCGGTAGGAAACACTTGGATAGCCATTAAGAAATAACACGTACACGCGATGTGCTCAGCTATTTCAAGAGCCCACCCCTCAAACTCATCCCTGAAAATCTCGAATGCTCGTCCATTAAAACCAACATACACACACACACACACATCACTCCACTTCCACTGTGTTTATTCTTATTTATTTTTCGCACGAATCCAATAAATCTCCCTTAATTTTTCACAGTCAACTCGGGAGCGCGGTCGAGGCAACCGCCTCCGCGTGTCTATCATACACGTGCGGCCTCCTCCCCGCGCGCGAAACGAAAAACAGAACAAACATAAAAAAAAGGAAAGAGAGAGAGAAGAGAGAGCTCGGCGGGTATATCGCTCATCTAATCTGCGATCGATCATCAATTACTCCCACATGTACGGTTCAACGGCCCTTTCACGTTGGACTGACGCCGTGGAAACAAAAAAAAAGAAAAAAGAAACGTATATGAAAGGAGAGCGCGCGCAGAGATGGAATTACAAGTGAGAGAAAGAAGTGGAAGGAAGAACAAGAGAGAGGGATGGAACCGGTGAAAAATAGCGAAAGTCTCAAAAATACATATACATATATAGGAGAGGCGCGCGAGCGCGCGGTGGCTAAAGAACGCGCCCGAGTTTATCAAGTTGCCCAGTGGCTTGGCGCGGCAGACGCGACGCATCTCTCGACCTGCTTTTTTTTCGTCAACCAGCTTTTCTCGCGCTACTTGGGCGACGAACAAGTCGAAAAGACGAGACGCCCGCTTGCCTCTATACGCTATATATATATATATTTGTACGGGGGGAGCAAGAGGAAGATGCACGACAAATTTTCGTCGGCATGAAAGAAAAAGGTAAAGAATGAAGGAATTGCTGGGACGCTGTTTGTTAGGGAGTGTATTTTGTTTGACGAGTAGAACTCGCGAACACACACACATATACCGAGAGCGCACAGTTGTTTCATCAGCGGGCGAGCATAAAAAGCTTTTATTAACTTTGAAATACGCTCGGCTATTTGCATAGAGTAATTTATGTGACAAATTAATGTAAATAATGGACGCGAGTTGCATTTTTCAACTTACAACAAAGTAGAAATATTCACCGTTGTGTACATGTACATAACTTGAGATATCGCATGTATTACACGCTTTCCATGTAAATATAAGAATTCACCGGATTAATTAGTAATTTTCCCCTCTACTCTATTTTTTTTCTTTTTTCTTTTATGATTTCGATCGTAAAAATGCAGCAGTCAGCAGCACCGAAATGAATTAAAAAACGATTCCACGCTACACCGCCCCCATTCTATTATTCATAAATAACGATTATTCAAGAATAAATATGTGTATATCTATATCGATGTGCGTATATTTCTAAAGCTGTAGCTTGTTGATTGAAAAAAATCGCGTTGCTAAAGCTTTGAAAAAAAAAACGCGGACACGAAGGGACGATCTGGTAGCAGGGTGTCAATTTTTAGCGCATATTAATGGGGAAAGACTAAATTGATTCTGCCCGATCGCCATGTAAATTGTTAGCCCCTCGCGTGGAGCATATATAACTGGAGCGCGGGCCGCATAAACAAACGCAAAATACCATAAATATATATTTCGGTGGGGATCGAGCTTTTCAATTAAAAACTTTTACAGAGCATGCCGCTATCGCGCGCAAGCCTCAAAATTCGTCCGATCCACAGGAAACACTCTAACGCGAGCGTCTACACATTTATTTAGCAATCAGCTAGCGGTAAATCAAAAGCAAAAAATACATGCGAAAAAAAAAGCAAAAATCCACACGCGATCATTTAAATATAAAGCCGCGCGTAGATCGTAATCCACCACTGTTCTGCACTCGCTCGCGTGAAGAGAGATAGACACGCGGTCGCGAGAGATAAAAAAAGTACAGAGAGAGAGAGAGAGAGAGAGAGAGAGTGGAAGAAAACACAAGGGAAGTATAAAACGCGTTCTTTTAGGAACGGAAAAGGATGAGGTTCCGCGCGCCAGTGTATGTACATGTGTATACGTGTCTCCCGAGCGCTAGAACAAATGAAAATGGTCCTCCGCCGCTGCGAGGTTCTCCAGCAATTTCTTACGGTGCGGCGCGGCGGCGGCGGCGGCCGAAAGAGAAAAGAAGAGCGAGCGGAGACTGACGCGGGAGCTGCTTCTACATAACCCTCGCCCAACTACATAACCTCATACCCCTGCACCTGAAGAAAATCGATTCTCGAATGGGGCGCGATTTATTTCCGAAAGCGCCTTGGTTTATCCGCTTTATTGCGCCGCCGCCGCCGCCGCCGCCGCCGCCGCTGCCCGCGTCTCAAAATGATGCGATGGTTTACTTTGATCGAGCGAATAAATAGTGCGTTTATAAATAACTCGCGGTGCACAGACGGGGGCGGCACTGCCGGTGGATCGCACACACCGTCGTATATATACAAGGCGGCTTTTCTCCGCGAAGGGACTGAATCGAGGTCCGCAGACAAAAAATTGTTGCTCTTGTACCTTGACAATTTGCTTTACGCGATAAATCGATAAGCCTTATTTCCTTCTTATTTTGCTTCCTTGCGAGAATAATATCGATTATCATGCAACATGTAAGGTGGCATTCATTATTTTGGGAGAATAGACGATCGATCGACCTTCCTTGCGACGATTATTTTTGTTTCTTTTTTTTTTCCTCTATCGTAACTATTAGAAGCACGAACTTTAATTTCACTATTTTTATCCTGCAGTTTGTATATTGTTCGATTTCGAGTACAATCGATTGCCAGAGCTAATAATAGGCAACTTGATTTTTTCTTTTCACACGTGAAAATGCTTACGATTTACGTGTATACGATCGTATACAATGCTCTCGTTCACCGCATATGGGCTATTGAAATCCTATAATATGACTCCATTTTCCGAGGCAACCTAATGCTGCGTTTAGTATTGAAGAGCCAATTACACTGCCTTTAGTCGCTGAAAAATTTACGGTATCAATAATAAAATGCGGGCATCGAGTGAAGCATCGGGAGCCGCGAGAGAGAGCGAAATTATCGAGCCTATACCCTGACCTCCATAAAGGAAATTCGATGATCGTTAAACCGAGGTTTAAAATTCACCGGGCAGTGAGGGAGAGAGAGAGAGAGAGAGGCTGGGAGGGAGAGGGAATGAGTGAGCTTATAGTTGAGGGCGCGAGAGAGGACAAATGCCGGCGGACGGGGCAATTTTTCCGCCGAAATGCAAAATCTCCTCCATTATTTGGCCGCGGGAGAAAGAGAGTATAAGAGAGAGAGACTGGGTCACACGGCAGCCGTCACACGGAATATCGCGCGGTTAATTTGCCGCGGATTAACTGCATCGCTGCTTATTGGCCTGCTGGCGCGTGCGCGCAAAATTCCGAAAACCAGTGGTTTCCTCTCTCACTCTACACAAATATATACATATATATACATATATATATATATATATATGTTGATTGATCCCTTGGTTCTCGCACCGACGCCGCGGATTTCTAAATTAACGAGGCTGCGCTTTAAAACATGTAGCGCAATTTCGACCGCTGCGCGCGCGTGCGTTTTGTTATATAAATGCCCGATGCATCGAATTGAATTATAAATTGGCTTGTTGTGATAAGTAACGCCTCTGTCCTCCCTCCTACCTCTCCCCATCTCCCCCCACCACGATTGTTTAATTGAATAAGTTTGCCACAACTATTTTAATAGAAGAATGCGATTCAACTAATCGGAATAGTTTATATGCATCTCTCTTTCTCGCTCTTTCGTTCGCTCGTTTCCTGTAATTCGGGGAATCGCAAAGATCTATTCGCGCGTGAGTGACACACTATTTCTGATTATCTTGGGGAGAGACTCAACGATGATGCACAGGTTTTTTACTATATAATACACAGAGAAAAAAAATTCAATTGTATCAACAATAGCATTGTTAACTTAACAAACATGCCATTATTTTAACAAAATTATAGTCAAGTCAACTTTTTGTTAGTTGATTCAACAACGTATAGTCAAGTCAATGAATAAATAGTTGATTTTACAACGAGTTCGTGGTTAAAATGCATCAAACTCGATTTGCGTTCAATTCATCAGTGTGGCCTTTGAAATAACTGCGACCATGTTCAGACAACTCTCGTTTTTTTTAAAGTAAACTAAATTGTACATGTCGAAATAAAAATATTTTTTATTTAATTTACATATGATTACATGTTGAACCAACAATCGAAAATTTTAATTTGACAGGAATATCGCCATTCTATGACTTGAAATATTTTCTTTGTGGCCATAGCATAAACTTTCCCATTTACGAGATTCCGCGTGCTTGTCGTAACAGTGTATCAATTATATTATTTTGCTCGGCGATGAACGCTTGTGTACATACAGACTATATATAAAT
>UELV01134289.1:8193-24218 GCA_900490015.1 Megastigmus stigmatizans | reverse complement strand
ACACACACACAGAGAAAGAGAGAGAGAGAGAGTGACTCGTGGGCGGGTGGGTGGTGCACAGACTCTCTGTGCTGCAGCGTTTGCCAGTGCGAGAGAGAGAGAGAGAGAGGCTCGCGCGTCGCTCATAAAAGCATTGATTAACAGTTAGCGGTCGTAGGTCAGACGGCGGCGGCGGCGAGTCCCGGCCAATAAAACCGCCCGGCTAATTGTCTCCCGCGACGACGGCGACGAGTATAATATGTATACACACGCTGTCGTTGCTCGGCCGACGATGAGAAGAATAAGTGACAGGAAGTGTGTACACACACACACACACACACACGAGGTGATTGAAACGCTCTTCTATAAAGCTCGATCGCTATATAATATATTTCGGTGCGAGATACGCGCCGCGCTCGGCATATCTGCAGAGAAATAATATCGAGGCCGCGATCCAGCTGCATAATTTAATAGTGCAATCGAGTTCCGTAGAACGAGTGGGCAAAGCCATAAGGATAGTCCGTGGGACACTGCATATGCGCCAAAGAGGAATTAAAAATGGCGATTTCGCATTATGCCATTACCGTCTCGCAGCGCCTTTAAAGCCTCCTCTTCTTCTTCTTCTTCATCATGCCGTACGGAGACTGAGAGAGAGAGAGAGAGAGAGAGAGAGAGAGAGAGAGAGAGAGAGAGAGTGAGTATATACACGAGGGCGTGGAGGGAACGCGCACCGTTTCAGTTATCTCTTTGTCAATTAGTCAGGGCGAGCCTGTCTTTTGTGATTCTTTCTCTTTCTCCCTCTTCCGAAGGGTCCACCTTCGCGTTATATACCGGCGCGATTGTTACTTTGAAACTTTAACGACGCGTCGTCGTTTATTTTCTTCCGTCGTCGTATGTCTGGGCGCATGCGGTTCGACACGTTTCTCTCTGTAAGTGTGTGTGTGTGTGTGTGTGAACAGTGCATGTATTGTGTGTGATTCATCAAGGGAAAGGCATTAAAGATGACTTTTTATGCGATTTTTATTAATTGACAGTTTACACTAAATTTTATTGCTAAGTGCACATGCGCGCGGTGCGCTGGTTTACACTTATAACGCGACTTTTAACGAGTATACGACGTGCGCCGCGCGTGGATGACCTTTCGCTGCGAGCGCTGTACATTCCATATTCGTTGAAATGTAATTTGATTATCGTTAATCTTACGGCTATGGATACGCACAGATTGGCTGTATTGAAAATATCTTTATTATCTTTGGTGAATTAGCTGCAATTGGATGGAACCGTGCGAGTGTGTAAATTGCAATTAAAGCCAATGTCGGTTGCGCTCGTACTCGCTCTCGAAAATTTGCCATGCATAATAAAAACGTGTCAATATTATACCGAAAATTTGTTAATTTCGGGGATAAAAATTTATACCGGCTTTATTACGTCCAATCGAGGGAAAATTTACCGGTAAAAAGGACTCGATTAAATTTCACTAATACCTATATATATACTTGTAACGAATGTATATCCAGACTCGAGGGAGGGAGCGAAACCTCGACTAATTAGGTCGGATGAATAACATGCTTACGGGAACTGTGTATAGCCGAGCGGATTTTCGGGTATAAACATCGCACCTTGGCACCGACCGCTATGCGCGAATCCGCTTTGAAAATGGTTGGAAAATCAACCCTGAAATTATTATTCTCTCGCTTATTCGGCTCTCGGCGGTGGCCTGCCCTCGCTTTACTTATACCATGGCATGGAATTTTCGCAACCCTGCGCGCGGTCGGGTTTATCGCGCGTCCCAGGGAATTCGCACGCGCGCCGCGCAAACAATACTACACTGGCCGAAACGTTTTCTCCCTCTGTTACACGGTTGCTGCTAAAGCTGCGGTCGTCTATAGTGTACATCGTCCGCGTGCCTCTCGAGAGATGCTCGAGTGTTAAAGCGGGGGCCTACTTAAGCTTTACACCCCCTCCCCCCAGTTGCTCTGCGTTGTTTTGTTTTATTTCGACGCGAACGAACGAACCGCAATGAAAACGCGCTTAGCCGCGTGTAAGTTGAAATAGTTCGCTGTTGGCGGACGGGTGATCGCGGGCATTAATTTGCGGTAACCGGAATCACCGCGATACGAGATACTTTTTGCTTTTATATATATATTGAAAAGCGCGCGAATTGGGGGATCTCGAATTGAATCAAATGAAATTATTTACATAGATTTTCGTGCTAATAAAAAAACGAATATTCATATCAACTTCTTTCCAGCGATCAAATTTATCGCAATGTAAATAAAAACCTGTAGCCCGCTTTAATTTTCACTGGTAAAAATTTTGATTTCGCACACATCGTACGGGCGTCCGCGCGATGCATTCGTAAATCACTTAATGAAAATGTAAAAATCATAATTGCAAACTTTTTTTTTCACCGCGACGCCGCCGCGCCGTCCCAATGAAGATATAATGAAATTTAACGAAGTGAAGTAAAATTAATTCTCACCGTATTAAGCCGAAAAACCCGTACACTTTATCTTCGTTTCGCAAAATGTATATATTTTATAGCCGTACAGCAGTAGCAACAGCAGCAGCAGCTGGCGAACATAGGTATACAACATCCTTTGGAGCGCGGCTGCTCATGCACAGTGGCAAAAACAGGCGCGCGCTTCAATCAGCGCCGTTTACATAAATCAGAATCATTGAGAAATATACGACGTCGATTAAAGTGGGACCCCAAAAGTCGCGCGGCTCGGCCAAAAACGCGCGCGTGTGTGTGTGTGTGTGTGTACGTGTGCATGTGCGTGCGAGCCCCGTCTCGAAATCTCCTTTTTTACATAATTATAACACCAGATAAAGGGGGGAGAGGGGGGAGGTGGTGGAGAGGGTCGAGACGCGACGGCGGCTGCTGCTGCAACGGTGCGTGAGTGCAATGCACACACACACACACACACACACACACACACACGCACAAATTGCAGTCGAAGGCGAAATGAAGAAGTGGCGAGTGCTGAACTTCTGAAAATCATGACTGTACACCGAACGAGGGTGCGAGCTACTTCTGTCTTATTCCTTTTTTTTTATCTCTCCTCGCAACTCCCTTGCTCTGCTATACTTTCTTTCTCGCTCTCTCGCTCTCTCTGTTTTTCGAGAGACAAAGTATATAGGTATATGAAATCTCGTCTGCTCCTTCTCTTTTTCGCCCGACGCGTTTGCTCCTCCTCATCAGTTGCAATCAAGGTTTAGTGTGTCGGCCTGACGCGCCGCTTGATTGTTTTTACGAGATGAGGGAACGAGAGAGAGAGCGAGGGAGAGAGAGAGAGAGAGAGAGAGAGAGAGAGGGGCGAGCGACCGAAAGAGAGATGGAAGTAGCTGGACTTGGAAATATAAAGGCCGCAGAATAAAAGCAATGAGCTCACTCGGGAGACTCTGTTTTACTCGCGCGCGCGAGTGAGAGAGAGAGAAAGAGAGAGAAAGAGCTCGCGTTAGCATTAAACCTCTTCATTTCGGTAACACTGTTATGGTTTTACTGCCTAGTCCCCGTAAATCAGGCTCACCTCTTTTTCGAATTTTCGCGTTTCGCGCTTTTTATACATGTACACTGGCCGTCGCGGCTCTCTCTCTCTCTCTCCCTCTCTCCTCTTGCACAGTAGTGTTGCAGCCGTCTTCCGTACTTTTTTAATTCCTGTCTGCGCTTTCTTAAGGCTGCGCTCACAATATGCGAGCGATGTAAATTTATCGATAGCATCGTGGTTAAACGATCGTATTTTTAACGTGAAAAAATAGCTCTTGGCATCTTTTTGTAATAGTTTTCTGTCATCGGATCAAAAAATATAGGGAAATAATATTCACGAAAACTGTTACAAACGAGATTTTATTTATGCAGATAATACACTAAATCAATATGATATTCCACCACCAGCAGCAGCAATACGTACAAAAACAGCAGCAGTATTTCAGTCGGAAACGTTGTGACGGGGCCCTTAAATCCACCGCCGCCGCCGAGTGAAAAACCGCGCTCCTTCCTTCTCTTACACGAATTCAAGGATTTTTTGCCTCCACTATATCCCTCTCACTCGAGCGTTATACATACAGCACACATACATACACGTTAGCGACGTCCGAGGACGAGCGTACAAGCACCAAATGAAGACATCAAAGTCGTCCCCCTCGACTACTCGCGGCACTGCGCCGACGTTAAATGCTCTCGTGTAGCCGCGTTTTATTCTTCGGCGACTAAGCGAGAAAAGGATGGAGAGCTGTTTCCGCGAGCTGATTCGCGGAAAACCAAAGTCTCTCGGCTGCTCGTGCGATTCGTTCCGAGCTCACAGTCGATCTTCGCAATGATGGCTTGTTCCGCTCTGTCTCTGCCACGAGACAGGCACGAAAAAGTTTGCACTGCTATAAGGCGTTTATTTGCACCAACAGTAGACAAATAGAAAAATACGAGATTGTTCTCCACTATTTGTAGACGTGATTCGTGACCTTTTCAAATATGAATCGATAAAATGCATTTGGAAATCGGTAACTATTTTACTATTGTCTAGTTAAATGTCGTTTACTAATTCAATTAATGGACGACGTTTAAGTGCAAAATAGTGAGTAGTTACGAATAGAGAGTGCATTATTCGATAAACCCTGTGAACAAGCTTTCGAATCGAGTGTATAAATTAAAGAAATACTATACACTAACACGACGATCTACTTTATTCTAAATTCATGGCTTATTTCGCAGCTATAGCTTCAAAAGCTAATTGCAGCTTCAGTCTGTTACCACTTTTAATAGTGATTTATAATACTTGTACATCAGCTAGCATCGACGCGAGGATTATAATTGTTAAAAAAAAAGAACAGGGTACCGAAAAGGTATAAAAAATCATAAATCACAAGAAGGAACATTTATATGCGGCGTAGACACTCAGCAACTCCCACGCATCGATCGGATACATATATACACACGCTGTTGAAAAGTCTCGCTGTGCACGCGTGGGTGCGAGGCTTTACTTTTTTTTTTTCCCGCTCATCTCGCAACCCCGTTTTGCCGCGAGTTCGTGTCGCTGAAAAATTGAAGAGAAAGACGCGAGTCGGGGCAACGAGAGAGTGGGAGATTTTAGTCCCCTCGCCTCGGACAATTTACTCTTTAGCGGCTGGAACACCGCAAACTACTCAATTAACTTCTGTGAATCGCGGTTTACTCGCAGGCTCCACGTAATTTTTTTTTCTCGAGCGAGGCAGAGTTATATATATATACGTATCTCTGTATTTACACGCTGGTAACAGAGAATGCGCGCACTCACTATACTTTTTCGCTTTATTATACGCCGAGTGGCCCGCCGCTTGTCTTTTATTGTCCTTTACGTAAGTACTTTCTAAATTGAGGAAGTAAATAATATATAAATGATTTTGATTGTCTACGGCCGAGGTATAATAATGCCATCAACTCGGGGCAATTGGCTAGAATCGTTTTAGCCTCATTAATTCGAAATAGTGTTAACCTGCTTTTTGAGGAATTATTCGACTTGTTACGAGTATGAAGGGTGATTTTCAGTAGAAACCGACATTAAACGAAAATTATATTGCATCTTTGCTATCTTCATTGTGTATATACTTTTAAACAAAAGCGCTAGTTTCGAACGTCACTCTCAAACGTGCTACTATTATTGTTTGTATTAAAAATCTATTTTAAAAGATTTTCTTGCGACAATCTCATTCATAAATGAAAAAAACGAGGCAATCAACAAATCTGATTTTCCTTTCGCCTATACACAAAACTAAAGCTTCACGAAATCGTCGATATAACGGTGTCTTCACAAAAGAAAAAAAAAAACCAGACATTTTGTGCACCTACAAGCACCGTTCATCGATTCAACACGAGAGGAAATGAGTGGAAGAGCATACGACGCATAATGCAAAAGAGACGCGTCTACACGGTAAAACGTCCGTTTCGCCCTGGCGGAAGTCATGAATGCACATACAAATAGGAAGACCGCATCGCGCGCGCTTCTAGTGCACAGGATGGAGACCACGAAGAGCGGAAAAGCTACAGAAGCAAGAGAGAGAGAGAGAGAGAGAGAGAGAGAGAGGGCAAAAAACACTGTAAAATAGAGGACTAAAGAGGGGGAGAGAGAGACGTGTAAATGTATATATGGTGGGAGGATGGGAAAGGAGGAAGGGAAAACTCTTTCTCTCTGTCTCTCTCTCTCTCTCTCTCTCGCCTTTATGCGGATACACGCTCTTTACTTTAATTACCGCATAAAACGATAAACAATGGCCGAGAGCATATGCTCTCTCTTTCTGGCGCGCGTACGCCGAGGTATTAGGGAATGCGCGCGAGATCGAGTTTTCTCTCCTGCCGCTGTCGCTTACACACACACACGCACGCACACCCGTATACACGGGGTTTTAAATCGCACGAGCAGTCGGACTCATATGGCGCATCATAAGACGTAAAGCTGCGGTGGCCGCGCCGTAAAAAGCGACTCTCTACCCTGCGCGCACCTACTCCCCCGCCTGTATAGTACGGAGCCGCGTCGAGACCGTATAATGTTCCGCGAATAAATGACCTACGGCCCAAGGGCCGTTACAGAGCTGGCCGCGCACACGCACGGACTTTTACGCCCGATCCTGTCGTTCCGCGCGATTTTCGGTTTCATTGACAAATTCGTCGAGAGAGGAGCCGAGAGAGCGAAGCCCCTTGTTTTACCGCGACCTGCTGTCGCGTTTTAATGAATGCTGGAAAGACTGTTATGGACCGTATTATTTCGTTTATTATTCTGTAGTTTGGCCGTTTGCTCGAAAAGAAGGATTGTTTTTTTAGTGTCATTTGGCGAGGCTTTAAATGATTGAGCGAGCAATTAGACGCAATGAAGTATTGAATAGGATTATGAAGAGCTATGGAAAATTTACTCGACTAAGTTGCATTGAAAATTTTTATCGAAACATTGTTTCATGCGATGAAAATATTTGAAAATAATATAAAGGTATGGTACATTTCACAATACAGGCCAAAATATGAAACTTTTTCGGACCGTCCGAGACTGTTTTAAAATAAAAAGGAAGGGAGAGTCGAAACACATCTTCATGCATCACCAAACTTACGAATCCAAGCGATGCATCAGATCGATAAAAAAAGAAATAGAAAGAAAAATACAAATAGAAGGAAGATCAATGAAAGACCTAGAAACAGTCGAACGCAGCGGATCGATGCCGATCTTCCTCTGCTCTCCTCTCGTCCCTGCTTTTAGATAATAACAAGAAAAAAAGGCAAAAGAAGAACGAGCCCAAGAGAGAGAGAGAGAGAGAGAGAGAGAGAGAGAGAGAGAGAGAGAGAGAAAGATCCTTGGGCATTGTGCGATAAAGGAAACCGGTACCGCGCGCACATTTCGCTCAGCCATGAGCCCAACGATCACTCCGCAACGCACACGAGAGAAAGAGACCGAGAGAGAGAGAAATCCATCTGTCAGCGCTTCACGGATCCACATAATATACCTGCTTGCCGAAGCCGCGACCATCCAGTCGGAAGATATTAATATAAGAAAATATACGTATAATAGGAAGGAATGTATATACGCGCGCGCGTGTGTGTGTATACAGGCGCGGACACAATGGCGTGTTTACGGAGCGGATTAGTTGCTGCGAGAGAGCAGAAAATAAACGTACGATGACGATGGGCATATGCACGGGGAAATCTCGAGGTTGGAGCATTTACTTTGCTAGTGTGGCCCGCGTACACGGATCATTTACAATAAATCGCGGGTTTTGATGTAACAGATGGTTCGGAGGATACACTGATGGAACGAGAGAGACTATCCTTTCCGATTTGATGTACCCTCGGTGGGATTGAGCAGTGTGCACGCGCGTGTACGAGTAATCAAGAGGCGAGGGATTAAAAATATCAATTTTTAAAGGCCTTTGGATATTTGCTTTCTGTTCGATAGATTTTTGGTACTCCATACTACATACACGTGAAAAACTGTTTTGCAGAAAATCGCAATGGTGGTTCTTCAAGTCGTAATACGATCGAAACCAATAAAGACTTCGATCAACTCTAAAAAAATTGCTTGTGTGGCTCCAAATTGTCGTCAAGTCTTGGCATTCCTAATACCTCTTTTGCCAATAAATATCCAACTGCCGAGTTCGCGCATCTTCGTGGGTCTCCTCCACTTATAAATTATTCCTTGTTTGGCTTAAAGGGCCTTTGTCGACGAAACAAACCTACAAACACACAGGGGCTCGTAAATCTTTCCTCCGACCGGCAGCAATCTCATAATCGAATCTCTCTCGCGCCACGCCGCGAAATTTTCTTCTGGCACATATATATCGGGGACGACCTAAACACACTTCTATCCGCGTGGCAGCTCGCTCCAAACTCTCTCCCTCTCTCGCTCTCTCTTCCTTCAACTACTGCACAAAAGTCGAAACTCGTGCGAGCTGAGTGCGAAACCGCGCGCATATATATATATGGCGAGTCGTGCGTTCGGAAAGGAAATAAAGCAAAAGTTGAACGTCTCGGGCCGCGAAGCGAAGTAAAAGAAGTAGCTCGCTGACGCGTCTTGATATTTGCACACGAAGGGTTGTAACCTGCAACAGACTCCTCGCTCTTCACTCAGTTCGCAGAGTGAGTGTAAAAGTGGGAGACGGAGAGGCTAGACGAAGACAAAGTCTCTCGCGCGAGACTGGAGAGCATAGCGAATGTGTGCATGTGCAAGACAAAGCGAGATGTATAAGGGAGAGAGAGAGAAAGAAGGAGCTGCGAGGACGCGCGAGTGGGAGAGAAAAAGGAGCAGGAGGAGGCACACACAAACTGCACGAAGAGTGTAAATAATACTAAGGCTGATTGTGGGCGTGGCTGACAGAACTCTAAAAAGCTTCGACTATATATCAAAGGGTTTACTGCCCTCCATGCGATGTGCCTTCGCTCTTTCTACTCTTTCTCTCCCTCTCTCTCTCTCTCTCTCTCTCTCTCTCTCTCTCTCTCTCTCTCTCTCTCTCTTACCTCCACACACACACACAGACACACTGCGAGCGCAGAAGGCGGACACAAGGAGAGGGAGAGCGAGAGAGAGAGAGAGAGAGAGAGCAGCAGCAGCAGAAGTAGAAGAAGAAGAGTGTGTGTCTCGGACAGACTTCTCTCTGTCTTTCGCGTCGAAGAGAGAGAGAGAGAGAGAGAGAGAGAGAAAGACGAGAACGAGCTGTAGGATGCACAGCAACAGCAGCAACAGCGGCGGCAACGCAGCGCCGCTCCTGCCACTGCTCAAGAACAAATACTACGACAGCCACCAGACAGAACTCCTTTTCGAAGTTGCGACGAGAGTTAAAGCGAGAGAGAGAGACGAGGAAGAACGTGGGCGCAGACAAGTGGGATAAGGAAAGAGAGAGAGAGAGAGAAGGAAGAAAGTGCGTTATTGTCGTTCGTTTTGACTTTGAAAGAAGATTGGTTGCTTCTTTCAGGCTGCTCCTGCCTTGGATTCGTTTTCTCTCGTTCTCTCTCTCTCTCTCTCTCTCTCTCTCTCGGCTGACGGTAGTTCTCGCGAGAAGCATCCTGTTTATCGGCTGTAAGCCTCTCTATGTCTCAATACGTGTCTCTCTCTCTCTCTCTCTCTCTCTCTCTCTCTGTCTTTCTCTCTCGCTTGTGCCATGTAGGCCTGTCTTCGACTTATTTGATGGCAGAACAGGAGGAGGAGCTGACAACGGATACAAAGGATGAGGCAAACAATCTTGTACGTAGTTAGTGTGAAGTGAGCCGAGATAGTGCAAATGTTTGATGTGGGCAATGGAAGAGGATTGTTTCAAAGATGAGTTTTTGAATTTCGAGGAGTGGATATAACTGGAGACTGATGAAAGTAATATGTGTAGTCTGAGATTTCGTGAGATTTCGTAAAAGTAGTGAGGTGGAAAAATATCACTGTCGGTTATGCAATAATGGTTCAATCAGAATCATTGATTCGAATTTGGCTACACCATGTATATCATGCATCAATGAAAAATTAAAAAAACAACATAATTTACATTGACAACAACTATGTGGTTATAATGTAATTAATTTTAGTTGCACCTTTACATTTTTCTGCTAATCATTTTTTTTAGATTCAGCATGTGTGTAATAAAATAGTCCATTTTATGGTATTCGTTATCGTAAAATCTGTACAACGTGAAATAGCGCAAATACTTCTGGTTGCACCTTTAAAATAATCATGTTTCTCTTCAGTGTATGAAAAGTAACTTTATTAAGTAGCATTTGGAAAAAAGAGATACGTTGATCGAGCAAATAAATTAAAAGATATTGCGAAACATGGAATATAAGTCCGGCATTTCACACCTGCTCGAGTCTCTCGATTATTTTGCAGCCCGCATATGCAGACAGTTTATTTCCGTTGACGACTTAATCATGATAATTATACTTATTGATTTAAATGGCGATACTCAGACCGAAACTAATTAGCAGTCATTGAGGCTTTTAATTATCCGGAGAGCTGCTTTTCAATATCGAAAAATAAGAAGATTGTATCCATTTGAACGAAATGGAATATAAAATTATGGAATATAAAGAGAATTTATAATGTCTGGCCCGAAACAGAGCCACTAGACGCCTTCGGCTCATCAAAAAATATGAATGCAAAGAAAAAAGGAAGCGATTCCCAAAATGATAAATTCGGCGTTTAATAACAAACCATTAAGTTTCAACACTAATTTGAAGCTAAAGTCGACTTGTTTCCTGCACACAAAAAACGTATTCGCTTCTTAGTTTTTTCGTCGAAAACCGCATAACTTTGGACTAAACCATCTAAATCTAAAAAACTATAAAATTTTCGAGCACTCCACCATGAGAGGGAAAAAGAAAGAGAAAGTGAGAAGAGGAAGAAGGCGAATGTGAAGGCAAAGAGAGGGAGAGAGAGAGAGAGAATAACTCGATATTTCGAAGCACATATCCAAGGCAACAGAGCGGCGCTTAGAGTTTGGTTCTCCGGCGAAGCGTAGCAGACACTCGATTACTTGAAAAACCGGATTCCTTCTGCGCGAAACCGTTTCCCGTATTTACGTAGATGGCGCACAACAACGGCAGACCGGTGAAGGCTCGTGCAGTACGCAGCAGATCGATCATTTTCCTTAGTACATCTGCTCCCTTCGGTTTTACTTCTTTCAAAATGCATTTACATTTCGCGAATACTTTTTCAATTTCAAATCGTTATAGCAAGTAAAATTATAAGCTCGTTTAATTAGTTGGAGAATGTTGTCATTCATCATTTGTCAATCAGGAATAACATTTTTTTTTCTGGCAAAACTATTTGTAAAGGTTATCGTAATAATTTTTGGTAAGAAAGAGAAATAGATAATAGATAATAGACAAATTTGGAATATTTATTTTCAAAATATTATCCTTGTCAAATTATTCACTTTTATGCACTTTATATTTTATAATAACCAATTTTCGTGTTAATATAATTGAAATTGTTTTTTAAAGTTGATTGGAAAATTTTGACACACACTTTTTTACTCCAAGAACTGATTAACTTTGATAATATTACTGGAAAATAATTTTGAAAAATAATCGAACCCATGTGAAAATGTATGGATTCAGATTCGATTAAGCAATATACATTCATGTAAAGAAGCTTATTCTCATTCTATTTATAAAATTCCGTTGTCGATATCCAAGAACAGTATTACGAAAAATCTACCAGAAGAGAAAAACGAATTATCGATCTCGTGTATAGTTTCATCGTAGAACGATAAGGGATAGTGGAAAGACTCGAGACCCAGGAGCTCGCGTTCTTTGCTCGGTTCGTTAAGAACAATAGAGGGTAAGGTAGGCAACGCAGGGACAAAGGGCAGATTTTCCAAATAATTTCACGTGGCTGTGGTCCCTTTGTTTACCGCGAATCACGCGTCTGGAAAACATTGAAGTCTCTTCTCCTCCTCCACTTATTTTTTTCCCCATTTTTTATACCTGACTTTGCTCTTACTCTTTCCTTCTCTCTCTTGGTCCAACGATAGCAGCACACGTGCATCGGCTATATGAACACGAAGCAAAGAGAAGAGTTGGAAGCGGCGGAGAGTTGGACGGAAGTCACGAATTCGAGCAAAGTCCCTGGGTAAACGATGAATTTTGGCAAAGGCCACTCACTCCTCGGTCCTCTCTCTCTCTGGGTTCGTTCATATATGTCCCTCTCTCACTCTCTATCCTTCGTTTTGCGGTTCGATGAGCCAGATTTAATCCTTTTAAGCCCGTATTGGCCACCTACTTCTCTAGACCAACTCTAGTCTCTCTCTCGCTCTCTCTCTCATTCTCTCTTTCACTGGTTCGACGGCTTTGACAATCCGCGGACCATGCGAACTTGGCTCGCTTTACAAACATCAAAATACATAAGGGATTCGATATTTATGTACAGTCTGGGTTGCTTGGCTGTCTGGTAGAATGAGCACCGACTAATGATTGATTTATATAATAGTTGATATTACGGCATTTGAAGTTAATTGTATAAGTCTAGTCTGTATGAATTGGTATTATGTTGCTTTTAAAAAATACTTCGATATATTAATTTTTAAAATTCTGCTATTCTTTTAAATAGCACGTAATTCTGAATGAGATTCAAAAGATTTTTGTAGCCTTCAGTCATTTTTTAGTGCCGCCGTGGAATGATATTTCTTATACATCTACAACCACTCAAAATAATAAAGTCTAACTAATTTCACATCTTTATCTCTTCTTGTACAACAAAGTATGTCTTTTCAACTTGAATTACAGTGGATTAAGACATTTCGATAAATCCTCTTGAGGATCCGTATTTAAAAGTTTCTTTATCCCAACGAGACGGGCAATTGAGAGAAGTCCGTCACGTTGTCTACATTAGCTTCATATGAAATATCTAGGCGTGTACATTGAGGGGAAACTGTATATAAACGTGGAGAAAACGGGAGAAGGCAGTAGACGTGGGTCTCATTTAGCCCGGCAATTCATTCTTGCGTCTCGCGTAATTAACGCGGCCCCGAAAAAGAAGTGGTAGCTCCGGGAGGATCCTGAATTCGCCCGATCCCTTTTCTCTTCTCCTTTTCTTCGCTCTTCTCGTAGTACATTTGTCACAGCTATTAAGGCTCTGGATTTAACAGCTGTCGAGTTTGTATGCGAATAGGGAAAACATAGTGCGATGGAAGATTTGTTGTATGCCACTTATCTCATAGCTGAAATGCAGAGATCGAGAATTTTATAATTTTTCTTATCAGTGTTATTATAATTAATTTCATTCTTAAAATAGATTAAATGTTATGCAATTACCGAATACTGTTAATAAATGAGATATTTTAAATTTCAGTTTTACAGATATTCTAAACTTGATTGTGCATATGAATTCCCAGTACAAAATAAAAACTGCAAATATATAGTACTAGTACTTAAGAAAAGTCTATTTACCAGCTAAGCTAATTAGTTTTGCGAAATACATTGCAGCTGATTTTCTTTTCGTGACTGTGTACCAAACGAATTTTGAATCATAAATAAAACTTGATGATAATATTGAACTTAGCATTACTTTATCGCAATTGTATTTGCTGCTTGATGAAAAATAACGAAAAGTTTTCAATTTTGTTTCAGAAAGGGACCTAAATCACCTAGCTTATCGATTCGGTTTAGGTAATATAAACACTTTTATTTAAATCTGAAACATCAGCTTATTATTCCAATGTCTTGTAATTAACTATTAGTGCCCAATTAACCGCTTCATCTTGTAATTATTAAGAATAATGCTTCGAAATGTGATTTAAGTCCCTTTCCAAAAGCAATTCGAAATAAAGCAACAGCAATAATATTGAGCCACAGCAAAGGAATGATTCAATCGATTACAATTGCTTTGCCACAATCACATCGCTATAACAATTCTTAGTAAACTCAGTACTTCGATGCATGAATTTTTGCAATTAATTTGATAGACCACCTCTTCGACCACGTAAAGCATGGTGTACGGAAAAAAAGAGTATAATGAGAGATGCATATAGACATTCCATTTCCATCCAGCAAGCATTAGCTCTCGCGCTCTCTTTCTCTGTCTTTCTCTGTCTCTCTTGGCATGCCGCTACAGTTGCTTAAGCCCAGACAGAAAGAGCTGGGGTCTGTATAATTATGGGTTGTCACCTCATCAGCTATATACTGCGGAGAGCTATACGCGAGAGAGAGAGAGAGAGAGAGAATGGATAATACAGAGAAGAGAGAGAGAGAGAGAGAAAGGGTTGTAGGTGTGTGCGTGTATGCAGGAGGGAGTGAGAGAGAGAAAGAAAGTCGGAGAAAGGGTAATCGCAGCGCACAATCAAAGGAACTGGACTCGGCCGCGTTGCTCGCGCGCGCGCACGCGTTGATGGCCGGGCAACCTGCAACGGTGAGAGATCAGTTCTTCAGGGGCCAAATTGTGTTTTATCGTCGCTCCAGCAGCAGCGCTTCTCGCGAGTAGTCTCGCTCCACTTGACTCGTCAAAATCAAAGTCACCCTCCTTCTTTTGCTCTCCTTTCTTCTCTCTCTCTCTCTCTCTCTCTCTCTCTCTCTCTCTCTCTCTCTTCTCCTTTCTTTCTTTACCTTTATTTATCAAATGCAAATGCAGCGCGGCGGAGAAGTAGTCGGTGCGTAATAAGCGCGCCTTGGCCTTGTTCGTTTATATGCAGATACGCGACTGATTAGGTTAAATGGAAATGCTTTGCTCTTATTTTCCTTCGTTTTGTTGTTTCCGAGGGCAGTTCTTTTTTTTCTTTCTTTTTTTTTTGAATGGATGGAGTGCTGCTTCTGCTGCTGCTGCTGCTGAAGGATAGGATTTTATGGGTATGGGGAATTATTAATTCCGAAATGCGCGTACACGAGAGATGTTTTTGCGAGAAATATTTAGCATGCAGTTTTGGGCCTTTGTTCGGGATTTTGAGTAAGAGTAACGCGACCTTGTTGATGAAATTTAATGGCAACGTGATTTATGAATTTTTTTTTCGTAAGAGATTATTGTTTGGCTTGAAAGCATCATTGCAGCGTGTTTTAAATTCGCACCGAGGCAATAATAAACTTGACGACAGTTTTGTACTTTGCGCATAGATATAGAGTTGGCGTGCAAGCTATAATTACGGAAAATCTATTATACACTAATTGACTGGATGAATATACTTAAGCTGTTCAAATTAACTGTACATCAACGGAACAATTCTCCAAAAATGTAAGAAAGCAATTTGAACGATAAAAAGACTAATCTAAAATCCGCGTTTTTTTTCCAAGACAATGAACAATTCGAGACGGCGCGTCTACCGAAATTTTCATATTTATAGGCATGCAAATGTTTCGCGTCCGGCAAAAGATGAAGGGATCGATATACGAATCCGCCAATAAATGCGAAATTTATGCTTATTAATATTATAGTTTCCCAGAAAGCCTATAATTTCGTAACAATCAATGGCTCGGCGCTAAACGCGCGGAGATGTACGGGTTTCCTATGACTTAATGTAACATAATATAACAACGCCGCCATAATAACCCACAAATAAAAGTCGAAATATCTCGACTCTTTCTCTCTCTCTCTCTCGTCTTTCTCCGCCTCCTCCTCCTCCGCGTCGGGAATGAAATCATCTGCAGCAGCAACAGCAGCACGCAAACGAAAAGAGAAGAGAGCCGCGCGGCTGCTGCGCGGCGGCGGGACGGGCATCAGCAACTACTACTACACAACGGTTGCGCCTCGAGAGATCCGATCGCTCCGACTTCTCTCCTTTTATACACAACGTCGGCGAGATCTCGCGAGAAGTTGAAGCGCATCTCTCTCTCTCTCTCTCTCTCTCTCTTATACGCCGACGCGTGCACTCGACAGCTCGTACGTCTTTGCGGGATAGCAGGAAGAGGGGGGAATTTCGCGTCTTGGTGAGTTGAGTGTGCACCGTTTGCAAAACCGCGATTGATGACTGTTGCTGAGAGAGTGAGAGAGAGAGCGGCCTGGTGTAATGAGCGGCGACGACTGTAGACGGGGATTATACATGCCGCGGCGAGCGGTGGTTGTGCTGCTGCTGCTTCGTTGTATATTCGTGTTACGAGTGCTGCTGCTATCGCTTTGCGGCCTGCG
>UELV01134287.1:0-29952 GCA_900490015.1 Megastigmus stigmatizans | reverse complement strand
TCTCTCTCTCTCTCTCTCTCTCTCTCTCTCTCTCTCTCTCTCTCTCGCACCCGCTCGAGCGTACAAATGCGGACTTATAAATTATTTCCTACCTCCGGGGCGGAAATTGAGTGACCGAGGAACTCGCGTTAATTCAGCACGGACTATATCCCAATGCCGATCGTGGATTGAACGCCTATATATGTATATATAACGCACGTATATAGGATGAGCAACGCGTATTTTAATCACTGGCTCAGTGGACAACGGATTAATGGAGCTCGTGTAGCTCGACAACGATTTATAGCTAATTTTTTATTTTTGAAGTGAAAAATTTTTAGAGTAGCGGATTAAATGTGAAATCAAAGATAATTTTTGCTTCAGATTTAAAAGTATCTGTATGATATATTATAGATAAAGTACAGTCGGTAAAAACCATAATTTATATAGTTAAAAAGTAGATAAACATTTCGCAAAGATTAAATAATAGATTTGGGTAAGATCGTAAACTCGAGGTTACAGTTCACTGTGGGGAGTAATTGCTAACGCGGTTGCTCGTGATGCTGGTAAAGACTAAAAGCACCCTCTTTTGAACCTTTTCGAGAAAATTTTGGACATTCTAAATTGAGAAAAAGCTGAGTAAAAGTTTGGATAAAGGGCTATTTGCCAAAGTTTTTCGAGGAAAATTTTAAGTCTGAACAAGAGTCTAGCAAAGTGAATTTCACGAAATTTTGGACAGGCTAATTTTACTTGCACGCTAAATGTTTTTTCTTTTTTTCAAAATAGAAGTAGTTTGCAAAGAAACTATATGTTTGTTCTGATTTGGGAAAGTTAGCTTTTCTTTTTACCTTAAAGGCACACATATCAAAAGCCAATCTTCAAAATGTTAAATAAAGCACATCTAATAATAGATTCTTAAACATCTCAAGTCTAGTAAAAAATAATAATCAATCGGAAAAGAAAAACGAGCAGTCAGTAAAAACCAAGCCACCGTCTGACTAAGTGACCCAAGGTATAGAAGTAACGAGAAAGCGAATATTCACTTTACATAAGCGTTTTAGCTCCTCCGCGAGGGCAATTCCGATTCGATTGCGTATTAAGAATCGACTGAGGACAGAATAAGAGAGACCGATCGTGAAGAAAAGTGGACGCAGAGCTACAGGGAAGAGAGAGAGAGATACTGAAAAGACATCCTTCTTGTTTCAATCGCCAGCGAAATTTTCGCCGTGTTCTGAAACGCCACTGCCGCTGTCATTATTCTTCGGCTCGAAAGGAGGTCGTGTCTCCCTGTCCCCCTTCTTTCTCTCTCTCTCTCTCTCTCTCTCTCTCTCTCTCGCTCTCTCTGTCTCTCTTCCCGGATCTTCTAAACCAGAGATACGTGCGCACGATGTCTGTGTGTGCGTGTCTTCGGTGAAATCAAATCAATCATTTCCTCATTCTCCCTATGTTCTTATATATACGCATATAACTATGCAGATTTCACAGGAGCGGATGAATTCTTTTCCATCTCGCGTGTTTCTTTTTTCATTGACTGGATCAAATGCCCCTCGACGATTAACTCGTCGGATTTTCCTCGGGACTTCGACCTTCTCTGAGATTTCCGTTATCGAGATATATGCGAGTGGGCTTGTCGATCACGCGGAAATCGACTTGATGTTTTTTTGGGAATTGATTCCGATGCTTGAAAAAAGGAAAAAACGATATTTTGATGTACAGGATATGCGGAGCATTTAGAGGGATTTAAGAGCTTTTGTTATTGATGGATGATGTGTGATACATTTTTTGTGAATGGATATTTTTTGCAAAATAACGCTTTAGAAAATAAGTGTAAGTGATTTTTGCTCCTATAATGATGTTATATTGCTGTATCAATGCAAGTTAAAGAAAACATACCTAAATGTTAAAACTTATGATACGCCTATGATACGCCTAACTCCATTTTAAACATTAACAAAATAATTTGAAACGCCATCGAGTACCGAGAGCCTCGATAAACAACACCCATAAGAAGTCCCGGTTCAATTTCGCGTCGGACTACGTAAATCGCTTAAACGAGAATGTAGGATACGAGGGGAGAAAATAAAAGACAGAGTTCATGTACAAGACGCCATTCGAGCTGCCGAGCTCAACGACTCGCTGCACAGAGAATCGCGCCGCGCGCGGTATTAGCAAAGGACGGACTCTGTACCTATACACTTTCCACCACGGGCAAAGGGGACGAACTGTATTAAAGTCACCTATCTCGGCCGTTTCATCTTTCACTCGATACTCCTAGTACACTGCAAAGAGAGAGAGAGAGAGAGAGAGAGAGAGAGAGAGAGAGAGAGAGATGAAACGACAAAAAGTAAAAGAACAGGAGGAGGCAGAAATCCCAGGCGTAAGAATTTTCGCCTTTCCACGAAAGCTGATGCGGCCGTTAAATTTTTAGAGGCTGCTCTGCACTTTGTGACCTTTTCCACTAGTATCCTTTTTCTTTTGGGTTGCTGTAGAGAGTCGCGCTACGTGTAATTTCATTGTTAATGCAGTATTGTGTCACTGTTGCTTTGTCTTTAATAGTTGGAAAACTATTAAGATTATTCGAAATAATAACTTGTTAATGCGGTAACAGTGCCAATATTGTGACACAAATTATTCAATTTAGAAATACTTTTTCTTTTATTTTTTTCCCACAATAAAACTTTGCGTGTCCGTGATCAATCAGATATTCAAAAAATTAAATTCTGCTACATTTAAAATACATTTGGAAAAGAATTGTATTCTATGAAATATTAATGTCACATTTAAATAAAATTAAAATAGCTATAAAATGTGTTGTTTAAATTTATTATTCCACAAAGGATGCGTTCCACAATAGGTACATTCGTACGCTATTCCGTATTGAGTGAAAATAGAATTTCTTCATGCAGGGCGTAAAATGTCTATTTTACGCCCTGTTTTTCGGGCGTAAAGAGCGCGTTTCACGCCCCAGGGGCCGTAAAATAAAAAATTGTAAAAATGGTATTATTGATTAAAAAAGCATTTAGAGTCGTATACATATACGTTATAGCGTTTATTTCTCTGTTCTAGCACTAGTAAAAGAATAAAATTCTGTCTCTATAGAGATGATATATCATACTCCAAGTTAGTCCGTAAGAATTCCAAACTCGTGTTTATACGTAGAATCGCCTCGTTGTCACGCACGCCTAAATATCAACCAAATACCGTGAACGTCAGTGTAACGGACTCTTTGATTGTTATTTCATACCGTTCATTTTCTAAATCTTGTTAATAATTAAACATACATACATAACCTCTTCGAATGCGAGATGTAAAGTCTCTCGTGATTCGTAAGCTACGTGCACGGAAGTGGTTGACATTCCGTAAAATTCTAGTTTACGCCCTAGATACAAAAACTAATAAATTTAATTTTTAAATCAAATAATAATTTATTTATGTGAAATTCGGTTTGGAAACTCTAAGCTGATAAACGATACAAAACTTTCCAATATAGGTGCGTCTAATAATTCAAATTGGCTTTTTTTACTAAAATACTAGTTTATCAACTAATTATTCCATAACTGTATTAAATCTATAGGTGAGTTATATATATAAAAATGAATAAAACACTACCTAATTCATTAGTAATATTCTACTTTGCCACCAATATCAATAAAATGCAAAATAACAATTTACGTATAAAAGTAGCTATACTTATAATTCTATGTACTTTATATTCACTGAAAATGTTAAAGGAAAAACTTTTGATGAATTTTTCGAAACAGTGTTATAGTCCATAAGTTCACTTTCGAATGTCATCAAGCAGTTTTAAAGTTTTTCGAATTCGTATCTTAACAATGGTATATTTTCATCAAGAATTAATTATATGTATATAATTTATATATATATATATTGCACCGATATAAAGCTTTTCGAGCTTTGTCTATCATATCAATGAACAAGATTATTCTTTTAGTACTTATAAAATTGATCGCTAGGAATAAAAGCCAAATCATAAGGAACGTGCGTCCAAATAAATAGCCCAGAGCATTTTCAAAAAAAAAAAAAAGGTAAAAACGAGAAGAAAAATCCGCAGTACGACAGAGCGAACAAAAAGAATCCAAGGACTTTCAGCATTAAGGATCCATATTAAGCATTAACCAGAAAAGTCTACCAGCGCGCGATCCTCAATGGACGGTTTGTCGTCGCGAATAATATCGAGCCGCCCCTCCTCCCTCATTTTAATCTCGCGCCGCGCGTCGCGAACTACTTTTAATGGAATTCGCTCTCTCTCTCTCTCTCTCTCTCTCTCTCTCTCTCTCTCTCTCTCTCTCTCTCTCCTCCTCTCTACCCTCCGAACTGAACTATTATATTCCGTCAGCAGTTCGTGGAAAACGACGCGCGGATAAAGAAATGAAGACGCGGGAAGGCTGTTGGCTGCTGGTGCTGGTAATGCTGCTGATCTCACAATGGGATATAAATCTTGGGAGATAATTAAAAAAATTCCTTCGACTTTATACTACGGGTGTCTCGTGTAAATGCCAGCGCTAGTCGGACGAATCGATATTCCATTTGCGGGGATAAAAAAAAAAGCGCGAGCCGAGTGCTTACAATCGAAAACGAGATGGACGAATTGCGCTTATTTATTGACGGGGTGATTCGTTTTTTTGGAAAGTGGTGAGAGAGAGAGAGAGAGAGCTTTTTTCCGTATATCTGCTGGTAAAGACAGTGAGGTTCGCTGTCAGTTTTGGGCTTCATGTCTTCGAAACGGATTTATCGGCTTCGAACGCGCGTTTGCACGCGCACCTTGTATTGGCGGGAAAAGTTTTGTTAGGATTGAGATTATGATGGAGCTACTTTCGTTGATGAAATTCGTTATTCGAGATATGTTAAAGGGTATTGCTGTAGGGATTCACATGATAAGTTTTTAAAATAGCTTTAATTTCGATACGATCCTCAAGGATTCCTTTCATAGAAAATAATTAAATCTTTTATTTCCTTGCATATACATACGCGATCTAGCTTTGGGATAAATAAATATCAAATATATAAGTACTTGTAAAGATTATACATATCTACAATCCAAATTGCGCGTATATAAACGTCCATGACTTTCACTCTCAATATTACTTTTAATTATAACAATATGCACGTACACTTGAAACTCCTCTGCATGATGATTCGCCCAAAATCTAGCTCCGTGAAGTGGGCCCCCGCCCTTATTTTTATAATTGCCCTCAATAAAACTCGGATTGGTCTAATTGACCTTGCTATTCTTTTAATTTGACCAATTTTCCCTTCGGAGATAAAATTCAAAAATTTGTCACTCAAGCCCCCGCAAATGCATTAAGTTTTCTTATTCAATAATTCACGTAAATTAATGCATCACAGCTTAATTTAAAGCTATTAATTTGGCAAAATTGTTCGCACAATTATTTCTCGAATATTTTGTTGCAATTTTTAAATGATAACTTTGCACAATTTATTGTTTCTCCTTCAATTAATTGTTTATTTGATTTTATTCTTATTCTTCTGTATTACCCACATTAAATAAAAATAATATTTCCATTTTTTAAATACATTTTTGTGCATAAAAATGAAAACAGAACCGAATAATGTTCATTAATATAAATATATAACTAATATACTATTTATTTTTTTTTTTTATTAATTTACCAAGTCTTCCAATAAAAAAATAACACTAAAATCCCATTTCATAAATGGCCAAAGCACGAGGCCCAGCTTGACAAAACGGCTCACAAAAAAAGGAGAAGCTATGGAAAAAAAATCCGCAGCATTGTAGAAAAATCATGTGTCTATAAAAGGGGATCTCCAACCTAAATCTGCAGGTATTCGCGTAAAAGGCTTAGCCGGTCTGGACGACTTATACGCTTTAGCGAAAAATGTGCGCGCACCTGGCGCACAAAAGCGACTGCAGCATATAAGCATCGCGCCTTGCCTATCCTATATATATATATATGTATGTATGTATATATTTACGGACTGCGCATTCGGAAAAGTCTGCGGAATACAGATCTAAAAAGCACGCAAGATTCCAAACGCGTAAAATATTCGTGATACTCGAGTTTTCCTCCTCGCGTAGAAGGCAACAGACAGAAAGCGTACGTTAAAATAAAGATAGGGAGGAGAAATAAAGACAACGGGTTTTCTCTAGTCTCGTTGCATTTGCACGCAAACGGGTGTAGCAGTTTCGGAGGCTATAGCGCGTAGTGCACGCAAAAAGCATGCGCGGGGGTTAAATTTATCACGGCGCGAGAGTAACAGCGGGCAACAGCTGCTCTCTCTCTCTCTCTCTCTCTCTCTCTCTCTCGATACTATCTCACTCTATTACCCCGGGAAATTGTTTTTACGAGCTCATGTTTTTTGCATTAATGCGACCGGCCATTGTCTTCCTCTCTCTCTCGCACGCGTGCAATCGTCTAATTTGAGTGTAATTAGTATAACGCTTTTCTTCTCTGGTGCAGCTCCTTTTAATTTCAATTCGGAATACGTTTGCTCGAGCTGTTGTATCGGGAGGCTCCCTTTCTTATACACAGCGATAAAAGTGAGAATATCGAAGGTCGAAGTCGAGCGAGATAATTGTCCCTTTGTCCTTTTGGGTTAGCAACGACTGTTAGCTTGTTGTGGATAATTTAAGGAGGTTCGCGGCACAAAAACTAGCCGGTAATGCAGTACGTAAATGCTTTTTAAGTTAATCGGTGAAAGCTTGATATACTGGGAAAATAAATTTTTAACATAGATTTAAATGTACTTCTTATTTCCTATATTGCGAGCTTCATTTTTACCTTCGGCGCTTTTATTATATAATTATTATCGCTACAGGGAATGAGGGTGAAAAGTTTCATGGAGAGTACGTGAAATATAACAGGTCAGTTACTGGATGTCGTTCGCAGTTGAAGTATAGTTAGTGAATAGATGAAATGAATTTATTGATCCTCATCGAATATACTGCAAAACTTGTTTATTTAACTTTTTGCGACGTTTCGAGGGCTTAAAAAAGGTATACCCTCCTCGTCAGGCTGACTCAAGACTTATGAACTAAACTTACAGTTTTGATTAGTCTTTTATCGATAATGACAATAGAAATTATTATTGTATTTCTATTATGCAATAGTTCATAAGTCTTGAGTCAGCCTGAAGAGGAGAGTATACCTTTTTTAAGCCCTCGAAACGTTGCAAAAAGTTAAATAAACAAGTTTTCCAGTATATTCTATGGGGATCAATAAATTCATTTCATCTATTGTGAATATAAAAGGAATAATAAATTCATCATCTTATTAGTATAGTTAGTGGTTCAATGAACCTTGAATTCAAAGAATAAGCTCCTGAAGATACACTATCTAATATACTATCTATGCAAAAAGCACAAAAGCACAAAAAAAAATGCAAAATAATTCTGTTTTGGAACATCAATTTAAAATTAAATCCCGATCTGTTTTGTCGCGTTAACGAATTCATTTATAGCTCTCCGCGCAACTTTTTGTGCCTGATGCAACTTTAAACTGCAGTGAATTCAAGGGTAAAAACGTGATTTGAGCATCGATTGAAATTAATTCATGCACACCCAATATCGATAATCGATCGCAATGAAATATAAATCACAGGGTCTTTAGCATATTTGATGCGTCCATTGGATATTATAATCCAGTTGCACTGGCTCTATGGCACATTGCATTACTAATTGAATCGGCCGTAATTTTGTTCCATTCACAAATGCTCCATAACTGTGATTCGATTGTATATATGTATAATGTAAAACAAATAATACATAGTTTTTTGCAGACATCCATTTATATTATCTTTGTGCAATCGTGCTAATTCCAAATACTTGTTTAAAAGAATTTCCAGCGCATGTACACGCCCAAAATTCGCCTTTTTCATCAAGTCTAAAAAAAAAAGAAAGAACCACGTCCCTTTGAATCCATAAAGCCGCATATATATCCATCCGAGCGAAATCGCCGGAAGCTCGGATCGCGGAAAAAGGGGCAAAAAGACGAAGCCAGCGTGTATAATCGCAAAAAAAGCGGAATTATCGAGCATCGACCGCGTCGATATACACCGTATATATGTCTATAACGATCTCTCATCGCATTAAAACGGAGTAGAGCTGCCGCGCGCGAGTGAAATCGTTTTCGATCTCTCCCATAAAGAAGTCCGAGTTGCGAGGCTGAGCTTTCTCTCTCTCTCTCTCTCTCTCGCTCTGTCTCTCGAGTCAGCAGAAACGCGCGTTGCATCCCCCATAATCGGCTGTTTGTCGGACCGAGGCAAGAAAGCCGCGTGACGAAGAAGAGCTGAGAGAGCGAGCTGCACCGACTGAAATTTGCCTCTCGCAAATTGTGCCCAACGCTCGTTCGTGGAATAATATAGAATTCGGGAAGTTGGTGAGTGCGCAGACGCGTGCGCTACCTAGCACATGACGAGAATACGAAATCGCAGCCGATGGAAGGATGCGAAACCCCCAACTTTGAAATTGTCTCCGTGACGTTTTTTTTTTCTTTGTTTTGCCAGTCGAAGCTGCGAACTTGAAAGCTGCGCTCGGTTGTGTCTGCAGGGTCGGACTTGGCTTCTTTGTCTCCATTGTACCTTAATGGGATTTCGGAGTGGCGCCGTGGTACCGGCCGTGCGTGTGTGTGCGCCGAACGACCTGTACACACACCGAGTGCTTGAAAAGTTTTAGAGCCCTGCAGCCGGGACCTTTTCTAGAATTGCCGGGGCTTTTGGAAAAATTGCCGGCCAAGTTTTCTAATTGAATGGGGAGAGCGCGAGTATTTGTCGCTGGGTATTTTCATCAGAGACGTTGGACAATCTTTTTTCAAACTATGTACAGTCCACAAAAAATCTTTACATATACCTTCCTTATATAATACAATTTTGATGTAAAAAAACAATAACAAAACGAGTTTCCGCTTATTATTTTCAGCTGCGCTATCATATTTAAATTAAAATTCACTTCCGTCTCCGAGTAAATTAAAAATGTCGACCGTTTCAATTAATAAACACTCGCATTCATTTACAAGTCTTTCTTTTTACGGGAGCAGATTTGTTTTTTTTTTCCTCACTGCATTCGCACAGAACTGAGAATACTACGGAGAATCTCTTAACTTTAATTGCGCTGTAAAGTTGATTCAGTAGCAGCTAGCAATACCCAATAGTAGCTGAATTCTTTTCTGCGCTCACCCAGTTTCGCCGAGCTCGCAGTCCTAAAAATGCTTGATCAGAGGTTTTTGATTAAAAAATAAATTAGAACTGAATTAACTTTTTTAATCTGTCCGAGCAATTTTTCCTTTTTGAAACCAAAAAAAAAAGTATAACAGAATTTAGCGTTCTCGTTTGTCTCTGAAACGGCACTAAAGTGGTGAAAGAAATTTTTATAGTGCACCGAACGGTTTTAAAAAGCACTTTTTCACCTCGTGATAATGCTCTTTCGCACTACCGTTGTTTCACAAAATTCACGTATATAATTGTACAGAATATCTGAATTCCTACGAGCGCAAATAAAAAAATTGAACTAAAATCCATTTCTCTTGGCGCTCCCACTGTTCATTTGAAATCAAATACCCCCAAGAAAATTCAAATCTCAAAAGCAACAATTTCAGATCTGCCCTCGTAAATTCCCAGCCGCTGCATCTGTGCACACACACACAGAAACACAGAGGGTGGCGAACCCGAGATTCTTGGTCCTCGTTGCAGCAGCGAAACTTGAGAGAAAGCTCGTACACAGAGGCCAGAGAGAGAGAGAGAGAGCGAGAGGAGCTGCTGGTGGGTCGTTGATGAATGGCCGAGTGGTTCGTGCGACGTGGAATGATTCTCGCGGCTGGAGATTTTCGCCGGCGATTTTTATACATGCCGATGACATTACTCTTTATATACGGGCTGTGCAACTCCTCCCTCTCCCTCTCCCCTTCACACACAGTTTTTTATTTCATCGGGAATAAATTTTGATGAATTCAACTGCTGGTGGTGCTGTGGCTGTGGCGATGACGACGTTGAAGTGGATGTATGGTGCGTTATTTTTGTGTATACCTCTTCGGCGCGACGCCGTGCACTGATTTATGATGTCGAATCTATTAGTACGGAAGGGGATAGGGAAAGTTATGGCCTTTGACTCGGTTCTACGTTCCTATATACCGCCGATTGCGTTTTCTATACTTTCCAGCTGGGACGGTTATTAAATTCGACTTTCCGCGAAGTGGCAGAATTTTAATTTTCTATAAAACAATTAAAATTATATACATAACACCAGCGTACAATACTTCATTATCTTTGCCTCACAGTCGGAATCGTAAATATAAATACGATTAATCTATCAATCACCTCGCGCATTCCCTATAGCATTTCGGTACAGATATATACGGTATACCTACGATACACACAGAGGCGCAGATCTCAGAGACAGAGAGAGGGAGAGAGACGCTCGGTGCACGGCCAACCCATTGTACCACTCCATTAAACATTCGGTGTAGCGCGCCATAACGCACGATATAATCTCGCAATGCGGTAAACAACGTGTGTGTGTACGCTCTGCAAAGGGGGGGGGGGAAGGTCGGATAGTTATATTCTCCCTCTGACTATATACTCTAGCACACTTGTGCACTGGGCGCGGTGATGAGAAAGAAATTCGCCCGGTCGAGTCACGCGCACTTTTCGCCTCTATATATACATATAAGTACACACATGCAGTGGTAATGATTTTTCATTTTACTCTTTCTTTTGGGTTCTTGGTATATGGACGGGGAAAAAAGGAGGATTAGATGTTGGTTTTTCTTTTTTTTTGCGGAGTCGCAAATTTCACGCGTGGAAATGAATTCGCGGATGGAATGTGTTTGCTTTATTTAGTTTTATAAATGTTTATGCCGGTAATTGTTAACACGTTTGATATGTCCAACAATAGAAATGAATAGAGAATATAATAAAGTTACTGGATATAGGGTCTTTTTATATCTTATATTACTGAATGATGCCTTAAATTACAGGGATATATAAAATATCTTTACTTACACTTTGCTGTATAGGATAAAAAGCGCTTTACTCTTATAACCAAGATTTGATTTATACGACTATTTCTTTTTTCATTCTTATGGCAAATACTTATGCGTATTTGTACATTAAACCGAGAATTCAAAACCCATTTTTATTTATTACTCAATTAGCAATTGTTTCCAGCGTCCAAAATATTTCGTCGCACCTCTAATAAAAATAAAACGAGCCAAACATACGCCGCAACTAAATCCACAAGGAATCGTCTCCCACGGCGACACTAAAATTGAATTAAGCAATTAAAAAAAAAGACAGTGGCATCCTTCTGCGTCTTTATTCTTCAAATTTCGCGCACGAGAACACTAAAAAACCCAGAGCACCGTAGCAGTCGGCAAGCCAAAACCGAGACAAAACGAAAAAAGAAAAAGCAATGCACACACGGGGCGAAATAAAACCCCGTATAGCGGAGAGCTCGGCTGTGCAGGCAGTTGCACACCGCACCCCGACTAAGCCTCTCTCTCTCTCTCTCAGTCTGCATACCCTCCATTATCTCGACATCCGAACTCGCGGTGCAGAGCGACTCGAGTCGGGCAGAAACGCGCGCGTATAGGCCGGATTCACCTATAATTATCATCGGCAGTTATACGACGGCTGAGCGCTCGGAATTTTCCTCTCCTTCCCTCTTCTCTCTCTCTCTCTCTCTCTCTCTCTCTCTCTCTCTCTCTATTTCTCTCTCTCTCTCTCTCTCTCTCTTCTTCGTGCTTCTTTTTAATTTTGTTTTCTTTTTAAGCGTAATTGGGTTCCTCGCATGCCGCTTCGCCGGTTTTATGTGTGTGAGGTCGGTGCCAACTTTTCGACTGGCAGCTTCGCGCACCGCAAAGACTGAACGCGGAAAAAGTGAATCTTGTAGCTGCTGCCATAATGTTTGCTGGTGTCAAACCGTTATTTCAATAGAAATAACAGTTTGAGCTTATGCTTGTCGATGAATCGAGTAAAAATTTGCACACAATATAACTCACACTTTATGTGGAGAAAAAAATAGACCAAGTTTTCATTCGAATCTCAATATCCGTTTGCTACCACAACAACGAGATAGAGAGAGAGAGAGAGAGAGAGAGAGAGAGAGAGAGAGAGAGAGGGTGGAAATAGAAAGTGAAAGCGAACAAAGTTCAAGGTAAACGAAGTAATGACCTCCTCGAACACATTCCAATGTGAAAATCTTACTCTGGGGCTCGAGTTTTTTTGCCGCGCGGTCTCTGCGTTCTCTCCCCCCCCCCTCTCGCTCTCTTTCTCTATCTGTCTATCTCTCTCTCTTTAGATTTTAAGATGCTCTATGTCATATTACTTATTACTCTAGATATTTTTGAAACTGATCAATATATTCGTGACTGTAATATCATAGAAGGACTGATTATTGTTTTTTGTAATATTTTAAAAATAAACGTACATCTTATCTATGTATCTCTCACGAGGTGTGCAACCGCGAAAAAGCTTCGTCGAGGCTGAAACGCTGCGTGCTTTGCCCTTTCGCAACTTGGCTCCCAATGACTTACATATACTGAGAATCGATCGCCTGCACACGGACCTCGGCTCTGGATTCATAATTCGCAATGCTGTTGAGTCAACGGAAATTAGAGCTGAATTTCATATCTCCCATTGGTTTGTTTTGAGGGGATCGAGTTCGAAGCAAAAGAGAAATGATTAAGAAATTTCGGACTATATACTTACATTGAACGATAGCGTTTTGAGATACGCTTTTATGGCCTTGTTCGAGGCAAACATTATCATCCGAAAATCCGTTTCGAGATGTATATTACGATAAGATAAGGTTGCGAGCAGTAAAATTCCTGCCGGATATTGGAGGAATGCCCTGTAAAACTGCGAATCTAGTTTTCGACCATTTAAATTGCACGTCGACTGCGAACATAAATCAATTATAAAACTTGACAGACAAAAGTTACTTTTCGACGACTATAATTGTTTAACATTATTAAAGCAAACTTTTCTGTAAACAAGCCGATATACGAATCGCAAAAACGGCCAACTTCAATGCGAACAACAGATGTATAAAAGAAGGAAGCCACAAGTTTCTGACGCAAATTGAGAAATTGCTTCTCGAAACGATACGAAAAAAAAGATACGTCGAAAAAGCGATTCGTCTCATCC
The DNA here is from genome assembly GCA_900490015.1 of Megastigmus stigmatizans. Taxonomy (NCBI): domain Eukaryota; kingdom Metazoa; phylum Arthropoda; class Insecta; order Hymenoptera; family Megastigmidae; genus Megastigmus; species Megastigmus stigmatizans. Next base: position 16,833 of record UELV01134287.1, on the reverse strand, counting down.
AGACTGGAGAAGTCGCATTAGCAAGTGAGCAATAAAAGAAAAAGGAAGAGGAAACGCCTATCAATCGCACTACATTCAACAGAATACGGCGCAACATTATTCCCGCTCTCAAAACCACGTATACACAGACATTAATAAATAAAACATTTATAAATAAAACTGGCAGCTCCATAAAAATGCGAGAATATCTGTCCCACCCGTATACATTCCTGAATCCACCCTTCCCTTCGAGGGGATCGCAAATCAGCGAATTTGCTTATTTCCTCCTCCTCGCTTTTTCTCTCTATTCCGTATTATTACCCGGGGCCAAGTAGCCGTTATACGAGGAAGACAAGTGATATATATATAAAAATCGTGGACCTGTGTTTTATATATACACAAACAGGGAATCTTAAGCAGTTTAACTCTGCGGACCGTAAATTCGACCTAATGGTGCGCTATTCGTGAAGAAGAGAAGAGAACCAGGAGAAAAGGCGGAATTTTGAGAGACTCGTCTCTCTCTCTCTCTCTCTCTCTCTCTCTCTCTCTCTCTCTCTCTCTCTCTCTCTCTCTCTACGTACGTGTTTTTTCTTATTTTCGCTCAAGTAATATCCTTGCGTAATGGGAATGCTTTAAAGGGAGAGAGTTTTGAATGTTTATAGGTGGGCTTTTTTAAAGATGAACTGCGCGCAAGGTGGAAAGTAGGTTTTGATACAAAGATGCTATATATAAAATTTTTATACTGGATAATTTTTATTATATGAGTGAAACGTTTTGCAGATCAATACGTATACTTGCATAAGGCAAATAGAGTAAACTACATGTAATCAGCCTATAATGCTTTTATTAAAATAACTAAATCTTACGTATAATATATAAAAAGTAAAATAAATATTTTATATTTAAGAGATTCTTGTACGGAAATATCAAATATAAGAAAAAATTAAAAATTCATTGCATGAAGGATATTCTATTAATAATCTTTATCGCTTTCTTTACACAGCTTATAAACGTTAAATATATCCTCGGACGTTTCGTAGAAAAAGTGACGACTTCATTAAAAATCTATTTCCATAAGGAAAAACCTAATTCTAATGCCTGTACATCCTATTATCGGAATTTACTATTTTTCCATGCATCCATATAGTATTATCAGCGGAAATATGTCAGTGTGCCAAGTTTCAATCGGCTGGCATGACGAATAATCAATATGGGAAGCTTCCGCTAAAAGAACGTAAGAAAGAATGCACCACGGCGCGCTTATATGCGCTTATATAAAATCCGAACAAAAGGCAGCACTCCGTGTTAAATGTAAAAAAAATCTCTATAAATAATCATCCCTCCACACACTGTTTTTCCCCACGCAATCATCCGCGTACTCGACAACAACGCTATCAAAACCAACCCCGTTGACAAATGCAAATAGCAGAAAAATCTTTCTAGCGCCCCCTCTTGAGCGATTACGTTGCAAAAGCATTCTCTGACACGTCCCAGTGACCCTGAATACCTTTCACCCAATGTCTCGTCGAAACATCGGGGTAATCTCCTAACGATCCCTCGCTCAACTCCGCGCGCGTCTCCGGAGCTTAACCGCTCGTAACCTCTTCCCCTCTACCTCACCGTATATCCATAAACATCAAGGGGCGAGGCATTCCATAATTCAACCGGTTTCTCCGACGCACCACCAACTCTGTATATACACTAGCACCAGCAAAATAAGCAAAGTGAATCGCTTACTCTAGCGCCGTTTCTAACGCGCGCTGCACTAGAGTAAATCCGAATATGATTAAGGGCTTGGGTGTATATGTGGCTGCAGTGCGTTAACTCCAAATGCGATTTATTAAGCCATCGACTCGAGATCGGGGCTTTATTGCGCTACAAGATTATACGCGTTTTGCCCTTGATATACATATATGTGTTATAATGAGCGTATAATACTAATGATCTAATGCAAGTGTATATGTGTATGTGTAAGTAAGTTTGGAGGTCGTCGGGGAGAAAAGGGGTAAATCAAAGCTCGTGTCATTAACTTTTACGTGCCGAGTGAGAATTTTTCGCTCGCGATATGATGTGTACAGCGCGAAGGACGCGATATAAATTCAACTGCACGCAATTAATTTCTATGATGTTATTGCTTTTTGCTGTGCTTTTCTTTTTGTCACCTTTGAGGAGATTTTAATTCAATTCTGATGTAGGTCTTCATTTGATTCTCTCTCTCTCTCTCTCTCTCTCTCTCTCTATTGCGCTATAGCGATTCCGCGCTGCTAAATCGAGCGAATCATATTTCACTTGATTTTCAAAACTTGAAATTGCAATTAATTAATTGTGAAGCTTCGACGGTGCAAAACTCATTGGTAAATTAATTTTATCGATAATTTTGAAATTAGATCTTATTTTACTTGGAAAAACTTGGATACCGTTGTTTCTAAAAAAAAAGAATTATTACAACTTTCATCTTGGCGAAAAATAATTTGTACCCTTTTTTTCGAGTTTCGCTATTAGCTTTGATGTTATTCTTTCTTTTGTTCCGAATAACTTTTTTGCATTTTTCATTAGAAGGAGAAAAGGGTATCGTAATAAATTTCCAGGAATTCATAAAAATGTTCTTACAAAGTGAGTATTCCGTATGGCAAACTCGTGTTTTATTTACGAAATCTTTATCTCTTTGTTAAAATAAGTAACACTGAGCACTATGTAAGCGTGGACTATTTAAAACAAAAAACAATTTTTCCTTATAATATGAATTAATTTTTTATGTACTAACACGTATTCAATTTTTTTAATGACGTAATTGAGAATGTAGAAAATAGCACGCTATTTTCCATTTGTTAGAAATTATTTAAAGTTCCATATGAATATAGAATGCCAAAGCTTGAAAATACATGAGTAAGAAAAGTTTATTATCTGGTATAAATGTAGAACAAAAATAGTAGAGCTCATAATATCTTTGCACATTATGCATCCTTCATTAACATCAAATCATCCGCAAACCTTGGTCCTTACACATTTCCAAACAATCCAAAAAAAAACAATATATGCACAGTCTTCACCTTTCTCTCGCCACCGATCCAAAAAAATAAAATAACCAAATTTCGCATTCCTGGTGCGATCGAGAGCTCAAGCTCGGTCATTACGTTATACACAAGCCGCAAAGAGTCGCCTACACTTCCAGCTCTGTGTACATATAAAACTGCTTCTGTTGGTTGCTGCCTCGAGGGGCAGGCGAGAAGCGCGCGCGACGCGTACAAATGGCACGCGACGGCCAAAAGACAGAGCGCAAGAGTCGCATGCGAGAGAGAGAGAGAGAGAGAGAGAGAGGCGTATATATACAAGCTGCCGCATTCCGCAATTTACTGCTTTACGCCCTCCGCCCCATATTCCATTTGCATTCGCGTACACACATGCGCGCGCGCGCACAGTTTGCCATTTTTCAACCGAACCGAGGAAGGTTGTAGCCATGCGCTCTGGCGTCGTTGCACCTCGCGTTGTAAGAACATTTCGAAATTTCATTTTGCACCCCCCTGCGGAGAGTTGGGGCTCTAAAGTTGTTAATGTTACCTGCGAAAGTTGAAGGAGATCGTTGTTTGAAAGTAGTATATGCGTACAAATTGTGATTGTGTGGGTTGGCGTGAAATTTAGCTGGAGGATCGATTTTTCGCGCAAGAGAAAGATTTTAGGGTTATTTAGGATGTGTACTCTTTAAATCTGAAAAGCTAATATAACTTGTTTAATCGAGCAGTGCATTAAAACCACTTAAAATTGAACAATATCCTTCTATGAACATTATTTAAAATCCTAATTTGTATTTTTATATTATAAATGGAAATTGTTTGAAGCTTTTAAAAGTTGGTCATAGCCGTGTTCCGTCACATGCGATAGTTCTGAAAATCAATTTTACACATTGCTCCGACGCGCCCGTAAAACAGTTTGAAAATGCAGGGCTTTAATTTTGGAAATTCGATGAAAACTCAAAATGAAATTGTATCCTGTTCTATAGCAGTAAACGAGAGCCCAGTGAAACTTTGTTAATTGTATAAAACTCGAAACAGGTGCATAAAAATAGACTGTTTTTTTAAATTGTACGGATTCATACATGCTCGTATTATATCCTTGAAAAAGTATTTACATATAGAATGTTGGTTTTAATATCAAATAAATAAAATGTAACAAAAAATTGATTGATTGACAAAACATTGTTTTACTTTTTTATAAAAATATTCTCATCCAAAATAAAAATAACTATCACTCTATTATCTATACGAATATTTAAAAATTGATTACGCACGAAGTATCAGACCTTCGCTTGGTTAAATCGAGCAGAATTAATTAATATCTTACTTGGCTGAAACTTATTACAATTTTACATACATGCAAAATCAATATTTTTAATTATACAAAATATCCATTTTGCTATCAAAATACTTCCTTGTTTTAACTTTCAAGTTTGGGTCTCTGATTTCGATAAAGCTAATTTCCGATTGAATAAATTTCGAGAAAATGTATTTCGATCTAGCAAAATTTTCTCTACCCAGCTTCGGACGTGATATTCATAAGAGAGATGACTTGGAAATTTTCGTAACTTATTACGTACGTAAAAGTAATTAATTTTCTGTACCAAACGAAGGACGGACTTAAGCAGCATCGTCATTATAATTATAAAAAGCCAATCTCCTTTCGCTGCATAATCAGAATCCATTGAAATTTAATTAAATTTTCAAAATAAAAAAAAAAGTCCTCCGTCAAATGTTCCCCCGTAACCCGCAGTTACGAAGATTTAAACAAGACCGCGCGTATAAAGCAACGTTAAAACACGTACCTATATATACACTTCCCAGACAGTATAACCAGAGTTTGAGTCTTTTTATAAAAATTAATTACAAGCATTTCCAAGCTGAATACTCTTTGACTGTATAATTAATGAGTGAATCAAAGTCGCGCAGTTTTAAGATACGAAATCATTGAAATTTAATAAGCAGTGCACTTTCGCCCATTCAAACTTCGCACAATTGCGTGAAAAAAGAAACGGCAATTTTGAAAAATATGCCTAAACGTCGATTTTCCGCAGAATTTTTTTGCCGTGTCCCAGGTGTATAATATACGTATGGATCCCCGTCGAAATAGCGCGGCAAACTTTAACCAGTCATAAACTCAGCGTCTGCCAGCTGATGCTACGGTAGGTCGCATTTTACTGCGATTCAGCATTATTATATTGTAGTACACGCCGCCCCCGAAGCCCAAGTTTCGCGCACCACTAAAACAACTATATTCAGACTGGAAGCTGTAAATAATTTAATGCGCTCGCCCGGCCAAAGTTTTCGTCCTTTTAGCTGAATGTACGTAAACACATAATCTACCGCGGCTGAATTACCTATTCAAGCGCGGTTTCATCAAGTTGGATTAATAAGCTGTCTTTGTTTCCTTGGATCCCAGTGCGCATCTTAATGAGAACTACCTCGCTTTTCGAGACGGTGCAATTTTGTTTTGTATATTATGAAAACGGAGTTTGCGTGCTGCGGTGCGTTGCTGAAATTTTCGAGTCGTTGGGGGTCAAAGTACATACAAACAGCGGAAAATACACGACGTACAGCGTCACGGACTAATTCGGAGAGGACGACCAAAGTGATCAGTAAATAGGGAAACGTCAGATGCACGACTAACCGCATTTTGTGCATTGCCTTATCGTTTCACGGGCTTCTCCGCGGCTAACGAGACAGTATAATACGATTATACAGCAGACACAAGTGCCACGACTCAAGTCATTATATGAGACATTTTGGACTTTGTTTTGTAATTTCAACTTACTTCCAGGTTACGACAACTTTTGTTAAGCTTTGCTCATAAATGTGTTCTTTGATATTTATATAAATTGTGGGATTGATATTGAAGAATAAATTATAATGAACCTCGCCGAAGATGAAACGATTCAAATATCGAAATCGCTCAAACAAACTCTATTGCTTTATTTATGAACGAAGTGTGTCGGAAGCGATGAGATGCATCAAAAAGCGAAGGATAAAGTCATTTGATTAATGTACATTTTACACCCGATTAAGCATTGAATAAAGTAAATGTTCAAGCGTAAACCGAACGACAGAGAGCGCATAAATCTCGCAGCCCACCATTTTATTCATAATAACAATGCTGATTACGAGGAGAGAGAGAGAGAGAGAGAGAGAGAGAGAGAGAGAGAACTGTGATTTGAATATAAAATTGAAAATCTTCAGAAACAGTTTTAAGCTCTTGGCGGCCGGAGCAAAACTTGTTTATGCCTCCGGGAAAATTCCAAGTATAAGCGATAAAAAGCGAGCTTTAAGCCTCTGACCTGACAATTCAGTCATTAATGAAAACTTGGACAATAATAAATTCCGAGAAATAAGTTCTTTTTTTTTACCTCCTCGCCTACGGCTAAATTCCTCGTTCAATGAAAAATCTGCACCATCAACTTACAGCAATATATTTTCAAAGAAAAAAAAATCGTTCGAAAATCGATGTGCAGCGCATACCAGTGAAATCGAACACACTGCAGACATCCACACACAGAAACGAGAAGGCAGGTTACTATGGGAGGCGCGCGCCACTAATAAGGCCACCAGCATGAATTCCCCGCGCGCGGAAAGGATCGCTACCGCCTCTATATATGTATATATATGCATGCACATATATACATATATATGTGCGCGTATATGTATATGTAGCATCTGCGTGCGTGCGACTCGGGAACGTGGATGGGCCATTGTGCAGGAGAGCAGCGGCGACAACGGCGAGAGCAGTACTGCCCTCAGGCGCAATAACGCACATGGCAACATTACCGGGATAGTCTAAATTATAATCCCGCGCCTACCGTTTGTCGCGGACTCCCAAGGCCTTTCTATTAACCCGTCGAGCCTCCCTTCCTTCGTGTGCTATTGTCTGTCGACACTGATAACGAAGCTCTTTTTTTTATTTCGACGGTTTCACGGACAGTTGCGTGTCGCACAATTGAATGGACGATTCATCGATCTCTTTAATGCTTGTGCATTTGTTTGCGCTACTGTGGAATCGCGAAGCGTATCTTTGAAGAACAAATGGGGACTCGCACGTTTTGAAACCATGATCGAAAAAGATTTATAGTTTTATAAAATTGTCTGGATATACCAGGGGCTAATCTACTTGTAATATCGGAAATTAATTTATTATTTCCAACGATTACTTTTTTCATTGTTTTCGAAGAAAAGTACGCTACGATTAAAGCTTATAAGCTTAACACTATTCCGAAATCTTCGTATGTAGCGTAACAATTATTTCATCGTTAACAAGCAACGATAATATCCTACATTGCTTCCGAGAGTTTCATTATGATGCACGAAAGCTTGACGTTTCAGTACATTGATTCTCAGAACTCTGCAATTAGCACGTTTGAAAAATGTTAACTTTACTACTGAGAATCATCTAACACTGTGATAATTCGTCATACTACTAATGTAAAAGCGCAGCGTTCTGCTTATCTTTCAAAGCTATTATTCTTAGAAAAACCTTTTTGTAGTTTGAAATTCATTTACTTATGTATATCATATTACTATTATAAAAGGATTAAAAATAGAAAAGAATAAACGATACTTTATAAGATTGAATGATATTTTACTTATATTATGATATATTCTATATATAAATACTTTATTAGGTAAATACACGATGTTTTAAATACGTTATATTAAAACCATTAATTACTTTCAAATTACTTTTGAAATAAAATAAGGATATTCTTAAAGCACAAAATTGATGCATTTAATTAAAATTAGGTATTTTAGAAAATTTAATTTGAAGATGGCGAAAATAATTTTCTTATAATGTCGTATAATAAATTAATAAAGAGCACACTACTTGATATTAAACCGATAATTAAATTCGCTTGCTGCCCAGGTAGACATAATAGTATAAACAAAACAAACTAAAAAGGGATGAAAAATTGTTATTTTAAAATTATAATATGCAGAAGCAAACGAGCGTTCTTAATGTAATTACCTACTCTTACTGCAAAATAGGTACATAAATCTGTTCGAGTTTTCTTTATCTTTATATAGGATCCTACAGTAACTCACAAATTCCTACATAAAACTTTTATTGCACTCTGTAATTCTCCGAGCAAGAAAAAATAAATTTTTCTACATAAAAGAATTTAACTGGGAATATCTTCAATAACCGTGAATGAATTTCATTACAACCTCAATAATCAAAAAGGCATTTTATTACATTCAACCTCGACAATAAATATTATACTTACATGTATAATGTTAAGCTTCTCTATAGTTATGATTACTGAGCAATTATTTGAATTACTACATATTTTCGAGCTATTCTGCAAATTTAATTAAACATTTCATGATAAAAACTATTCTAAAATTATAACGAGTTCAACTTCATAAAACGCGATCTCAGGGTGATGTAAACTTTTTTTTACATGGGGTTGTTTACATGGCGAACAGAACGTTTATTTAGAGCTCGTAAAGCGATCCATGCATGAAAAATTGTAATCAAATTTTAATATAATTGGTTCACATTAAAGTAGTTTTAGACGGTCTTTATATGGCATAGATGATAGTTTTCTATTTAAGCCATTCGAGAAAAGCAATCGAACAATGGTATAAAAGAAAAGCTACAAAAATACATTCCTATATTTGCACCTCAATTCTGATAATAATATGAATAGCTGTAAAAACAACGACTTTCTAGGAATCCCATGCTATTATTATGCTACGGTTTTATTTCCAGGTAATGCGATGAGCATACAGTCTAATAATACTACCTCTAACTTCTTCATAAATCCTCTATCGCTTTTCTTTTCTTTTAAAAATACTTCGGTCATAATGAACAATTTAAAAGAATTTCAGAATTAAAAATGAATGTTTCCATCTATATAAAGATGGTGTTACTCAAAGTAGGATTACTTCGCTATTTACATACATTTAACTTACTCAAATGATTCCACGCATGAAACTTAACTAAATAAATAAAAAAACAGCCGCGAAAAGTCAAAAATGTACATCTTCGCAATCGAAAAACCAAAAAGTCGGCCGCGATCGTTCCTTAAAAATTCACTCGAGACTTCTGTCGCGGTTAGAGATCGAGTTTCTGGCACCTTTAGTGCGCCACTCCGCGGCTATAGCAATCCCTTGTCAGTCGTAAAAAGCGCTTGTAATGTCCGCGACCTCTTTGCGATACACAGACACACAGAAAAAGGTATACACTATGAGCTAAGCTTCTCGCGGTGCAGAGTAAGAGTATAAAAGGGACGAGAAGCGGAATAAAAAAAGGAAGTTGGGGAAAGCGAAACGTTAGCAAAGTTTTACACGCCGCGGCTCGCGTATACTCGAACTTATGTATATATAATGTTTTATTTAACACGTCCGCCAATCGTTTTGCTTATTCCCTTCGAGACGCCCATCTGCAATAATCAGCGTATTAGGGCTGTGCGAATATCTGAATATACTTATTTATATTATTTATATACGCCGTTTTAGATTTTTAACTTTTCGTTATCGAAGGGATGCGCTGGTTTAAATACACCAAAATAATTCGCGTGTAACGGGCATAAAACATTACATTTCTACGTCGCTCGCACATGCGCGACCCAGCGAACGTTGAAATTAAACAGGAGAAAAAAAAAGAATAATTCCCTCTTCCGTCGTGCATTCGCTTAAAAAAAAAAAACTTCGTAAAAAGCAGAAGTCTACAAACCCACTCAATGCATCTCGCCTACGCTTCGACTATATACATTCAATTCGACCGAATTAGCGTGAAACTCTACCGCGAACTTCTATCTCAAAGAATAAAACAAAACAAAAGGACTAAAAACAGCAACATCCTCACCTACAAAGTAACCGCCATCAAAAGCAGCAACATATAAAAATGGAAACAAAAAACAGGCAGGAATAACAACGCAAACAGCTTCAAGAAGCATAAAAGAAAGAGAGAGAGAGGCACGCGAGCCCCTATAGTCTCCCCGGTCGACCATACAAGCGACAATAAAAGACCAACAGTGGTGGACGGGAAAAAAGTGCGTCCGCGCTCCGGCTCTTTATATATATATTTCCCCGCACTAAACAAAGCTACGACGCTAATAATTTTCGCGCGCGCGCGCGTGTGTCGCCAGAGGGAGAGTAGAAGGAATAAAAAGGCGCAGTAGCGCAACACGCCGGCAACGGCCTATTCTTTATAACCAGCAATTTTGCTTCATCTCTCTTGCTCGTATATACACAGCCCCAATTTTCTCTCTATACATGTGCCAAAGAAAAACACACGAGATGAAAAAAAAAAAAAACGCAGCAGGAAGAAGGATTATATGAGTGTATATGTGTGTATAAGCGAAGCCTGGGTGAAAATCGGCGCGCGGCGATCGCTGCTAATGATAGCGGCGTTAATTGCAGCTCGTTAAGCGCTGCTCTCTCTCTCTCTTCACTGTGTGCACACCCCCGCGCGCATCGAGTTAGTCGAGCCGAAGCGAATGTGACGTGCTTGTGGCCATTTGCTGCGGCTCGAGTTCTCTATCTATCTCTCTTTTCTTTCTGTCTCTCTCTCTCTCTCTCTCTCTCTCTCTCGCTTCCGCCAGTGGCTCTTTGATAATCGCTGTGGTTGGTTGTATTACTGGCTGTCGATCGGCATCAGTGGTGCGTCCTGCACGAGAGGAGTCAGAGCACGCATAGGCAGCGAAAATATCGCGCGCACTGCGCTTGTTTATTTAAATTTATTAAAAATTGGCATTGGATCACTTACATACGCTCTTGTTTAGGTATTTCACCGTTTGCACACTACATGGAAACCGAACATTTGGCTCGCACTAGGGCTTTCATCCCTTCCTCCTACGTAGAAACCTCAAACCGACTTTGCGTCTAAGATACAAGTACCTATCATCTTACTACAACATTTCATTGTATAAACCTTTTTGTTGGACTGTATACGTTTTAAACAGTCCACCTCACAGAGCTAAATATGCATTTAAATTATGTGCTGGATGAAGATCAATAGATTCTTTCTTATTTTGAAGAACTGCCCAGCGATAATTGTTCTAGGCAACCTTTGATTCAATCAAAAGATTCGCATTAAATTTATTAATTGATACACATTAGATATTGTTGCTAACAATAATAATTAGTCAGTAGAATCAGACGAGTATACGGTAAGGCAACAGGAAGTTTTAACTAGTTGTTTTAACAGACATTAGTTTTGCAAACATTCATCCATAAATTTATTTAAATAGACTTGACTCTAAATGCTGTCAAGGTCGCAGTATTTCTTTAAATCGTTTAGACTTTTCTACGAGTGCATTTATGTGTGCAGAAGCCAATAAGAGTCAAAATTTGCATGTGAATAGGAACGGGAATTAAATCTTTAATTAGACGCTGATTAAATGGAATTTAAATTCCCTCCCCCTCTGTCTCGTAAAGATAAAAGCAGTTAATTCCCAAACTGCTAAGATAAGACTTCTTACTTCGGGCGCGGCGGGAAGAAAAGACCAAAATACGATCGGACATCTAAAATGTTGCATTTTGGCTCTGTTTCAGCGGAGGAACTTCCCCCTTCCCTCTCCCCTCCCCGCCTACCCTGGTAGAAAATTAATGAGTTCAGCTGTCCGCTTAGCCAGCCATTAGCGAGTTTCGATACTTCGAAAGTCAAGTCGGGGAAAAAAAAACTCGGCTATGACTCGGCAAGGCTAAATGTTTAGAAATACGCATAATCGATATGAGGCGCGCTTTTATGTACACATTTATCGATATCGCGTAATTTTCTTAAGAAACTATTACATACGATAAAATGTAAAATTCTTCCTCGATATATCAAAATGCGTCGTCCAAATGAGAGCCAGTGATGTTAGCGTGACGTACAATGTTGTTTTAAGAGTGCGAAGCAGACATACTGATCGTAACCTTATTTTTTGAACGACCAGCAACAGTATTAAGGAAGCTGTCGTACTGTAAGCTATACATCAAAAGTGTACATTTTTGAACGCTGGCAAATGTCTATTCTATATAGTTGCTTCGTTATGCTGGGACTCACAAGAGAGAAGGAAACGCTTGAGAAAACTGCAGAGTATTATAGGTAATCCGCCGCCCGAGTGTCGCCACGTGGGCGTAGCCCCACTACAGTCTCGTACACACGTTCCATCTATCTCGCTCTCTCGTGATACCGGTGAAACGCTCAACTTCCTCGATTAATTATCAATTGTCAAGTTAATACATTGAATGATTTAATCCAATAAAATACAGTACCAGGATAATATTTATAATTATTATCGTAGCATTTAATATATTTTCTCTCTATTTAAAATCGATAAAGAATAATCAATAAATAAGAAATGCGATGTTCAAAATAGCCGTGTCCTTAGTCAGTTTGTGTTCCAAAACTGTAGCGAAATATCAGGGTTCACTTGGCTATACTAAGCCAGTTGTTCGTCTAAAAACTCGCTAATTTAACCTAACCTAACTGCGGGCTAGCCACGAACTCGGCTATGCTTCTATACCCAATTCCACCCGAAAAAGATTAAAAGAGCATAAAACAGTTTTGCCTCCCTCCCCTTCCCCCCGTCCATCTCCCTCTAAAAATGTGTTTGCAGGAATACGCGCTTTACTTTTAGTCGTGCAGAAATCCAACGGTCCTAAAATACTTGTACGAATTTTCCGCGTATTCGCAGTCGAGATATTTGTATTCGTAACCCGTTTAACGAGCATTAATTTAAATACTCGAGACAAAATCCATTCTGCTACTTTATCCCATAAATGCTTGACATACTTCGTTTACAAAGTTAACGCTTATTGATCGTTTGAAAGGGTTGCAAGGAGATGTAGAATTGCAAATAAAATGGAAGCGGAATTGTGAAGGAATACCACGCCAAAGCTGCAAAAGCAAACGTGGCAAATGTAATTTCTTGAGCCATCAACTATTGTTATGTTTTTCTCTCTCCCATTTTAGAAGTGTATACATTAATCATTAATAATTTATGATGTGTGGGGGCCGCGGGCGATTCGATCGGCGCAACGCATTTTTCATGAATCTGAAACATCGTAAAGAGCGTGAATTGCTAACTTTTGACGGGATCCTAAACCTATATTGGACTATTTTTAACAATTTCGACAGATTTACACGGATTCAATTACTTTGCCATCATCGACATTCATTTATCGAGAAAATAAACAACAAATAATTAAATATACAACAATTTTCACGTTTTTTTTAACCCATTAAACTAGTTAAGCGACTTTTATTAGACCAGCGGGCGATAAATGTCCACAGCGATCGTTTTTCAATTTTTTAAAAAAATCAACATTAATGCTAAACAAATATCTATACAATCTGTTCTTACTGCTGCCAAATATTAAGTTACTGAAAATTGTATCTACCCCACCAATCGCGTATATGTAGAACTTTTTGAACGCGTATATGTCTTGGGCTCGCGAAACGCACTCACCTTCAAAATTCTTATCGCAAAATCCAGCACACGGTCTACAAAAAGCCGCCCTTGGAACACAATATATACAACTAAAGATTCTTTCCAAGAGTCTAAAGACCAAGGCCCCATAAGAGAAACCGTATAGCAGCAGCAGCAGGATCACCCACGAAAAGTGTAGTACCGCAGTCGTCGAGGAAACACAAACGTTGCGCCACGATTGTTAAGATTCGCGCTCTTTCAGCCAGCGTGCCGCTGCAGCGAGCCGAGTTCAGAATTTCATTTCTCCGCTCGAGAGATGTAGCGACGACGCCGACGACAACGAGTTTTCCCCGTGGGAATAAAAACGAATTAATTAGACCGTCTGGTGATTAATTGAAGTGACTCGGTGCGCTACTGATGCGCGTCAGCCTCGTTCTTCCCTGTACACCCACACACCGTGTCACGTGTTTATATACAGAACTGTGGAGAGACGCGGCGACCGAGAGCCTCGTTGCAGCTCAGAGCTCTTTCATCCTTCCTCTCTCGCGATTATCCTCCTCCACCGACAATTTTTCTTCACTGTTCGCGTGACGACCCCCTTTCTCTCGTCCTGTCGCGCTTTATCTGCTGCTGCAACTCGACCTTTGTGTAAAGCAGGTTTTTCCGCGTCTGCCATTTCGTTTTCGCCCGCTGTTCCTGCTCTTTTAGCTTTGCTTTATTCAATGTATCTGCAAGGTTTTTAATGATTTTCGGATCGAGTTTGATTTTTATAGGTGTTTGAAGCTAATCGAGATGCTGGGATCTAGATAAGTTCTTATCGAGGTGAGGTTTAGAAAGTTCTTTTTTTCGAGATCGTTGGAATTTTTTTAGAGTTGAAGCGTGCGGGGGCTTAGTCTATAAAGATTTCAGATCTAGAATGAATAGAGATTTTATAATTCATTTTCGGTAAATAAACGATTATTGCCTTGGAATAAAACTATATAAAAAATTCGTCTGTAAAGTGAAAAAAATCTCAATTTTTTACTATTCACATGTTTATATTTATATAATTAGCACAAACAAGAGGAATAAGGAGGAATAAATAGGAATAACTTCACCTTATTCGACCTTACTCCACCTTGTTCCTCCTGTTTCTTATGTATATAGAAATAGTAAACAATGCTATTTCCTTATTCCTTATTCCTCATTCTTTTGGCTGTCCGAACCCTATGTGAGTTTATTCATATATCTTTATAAAGAAACAGCTCGGTAAAAACGTATTGTTAAAGCTTATTGATACACTCGACTAGGTAACTCTGCATAAATAAACCGACGATATAGCGATTTACTGAAAAAACAAAAATAACATCAACACAGGTATACAAATTATGTCTATAACAAAACCAAACAAAAGCTGCACTCTTTATACGAAAAGAAAAGTACTCGCACACGAAACATTTAAATTCGGCATGTCGCTCTAACGTATATCCTCATTCCAGAAAAACAGCAACAGCAGTTATAAAAAAAGTCTCGTGCACGCGCGCATCCGTCGGGCTCTCCACGTTGAACAAGAGCCGCGCGGTAAAAACCCAGAATTACACGCACCCGCGTCGTCTGGTGAAATGAACAGGCCTCTCTCTCTCTCTCTCTCTCGTCAGATTTGCGCACAACTGTTTACACTGATCCCCCTCTCGCGCGCTTAAAAACTACCCATCTCATTTGTACGCCGTATAGCGCTCGCGAGAGAGAGAGGAAGAAAAAGAAAAGAATGCCTCGCTAACACACGGCTCTGCAGCATAGCAGCTCTTTCTTTTCGTCGCGCGCGCGAGACTTTGCCTTTTTCGCGTATATCCATCTGGTCCTTTTGTCGCATTCTTCTGGTTAAGTAGACTAGAACGAGGGAGACGAGCGATGAGAGAGAGAGAGAGAGAGAGAGAGAGAGAGATGAAACGTCCTGTCTGGGCCGGGGTTTTATAAAGCGACGTATAAAGATTGTAATCCACGATAATGAAACGACGTCGTCGTAGTGGGGCGCGCGCCCGCTCGTCGTTTATCCCCAGCATCTCTCTCGCGTCTCCTCCGCGCGACAAATATCCTTTTTCTACAGATACTCCTGCACAAGCGCGACGCAACGCGCATTCCGACTCTCTTCCCTCTCTCTCTCTCTCTCTCTCTCTCTCTCTCTCTCTTTCTCTCTTTCTCTCTCTCTCTTTCTCGCTCTTTCTTATTAGCTTCGCACTCGTGTTTGTATTGCCTGAGTCTGATTCTCTCGCTTTCTGTACGCGTGCCGTGTCTACAGATATACATATTATATGCGTCGAGAGTCAATCATCGAGCGATGGAAGAGATGCGATACGGTTCGTTTGTACGTGTAGTATATATACGGGTAGAGATCGTGTGTGAGATATAAATTATATTGCGCCAGGGTGAATAGACGAGAGTCGGACGAACGCGAGGATATATATTCGCGTATATAACGTTAAGTGCAACGACCTGGGTATGGTGCACACGCGCGCGTTTATACATTCTTTGATGTTTGATTGACATTTGATCTGCATCTCGATATAACGCTCTTTTTTCTTTTCGTGCTTTTAAATTTGGTGTGTAAAGAAGTGTAGGAAGGCTGTGCTTGAAACGAGAGAGACACTTGATTCGATCGAAATCAATGAGCATAATAAAAGAAGTCGACGTACTATTATTAGCCTTCATATTGTTAGATAGTATATTTGAATGATTTTCAATTATTAGATTGAATTGTCGTTAATAATAAATATATCCGTTTAGTAGTAAATCCAATAAATTCATTCTATTAACATACAAAATAGCCATTTCACAGTCAATTTACACAAATTATATAATAATTTAAAACCAGTAAGCTACCGAGTATTGAATTACGAATATTTAGTTTCTTGCACCTCGAACAGTTTCGATCATTGCACAAAAACGCACTTTCAGCTTGAAATCAATCGAATGAAATCCGAAGAATGTTATTCCAGGATTGAATACGCGCTTGAATTAATTAAATTATTATTATAATACACCAACCTGCAGAATTTGTATAATTAAAATTAATATGCACAATGTTCAATTACCCTAGAAATTACTCATTTTATACGCAATGCAACATAATCCATTTCTAAATAGCCCATCAAATTTAATATTATTTGCCTTCCCTCGACTTTCGTTCCGCGCGCACCTAATTATACATACACGGAGAAAAATACTCTCTTTAAAATTACTATAATCTTCACTAATGGCGAGACAGAGTCAAATTATGAGAAACTTTACAATAATTATAAAACTTATTAGCATACATTCAGTAATTTCCGCAAGTCCTAACACTGAAAAATGATTAGAGTAGTAACTAAAAATTGCTAACGTGTATACTAAAAATTATACGCAGTAAAATTTCAATAACTTTATTTTTTAATTTAGTAAATAATATTATGAATTTTGCTAAACAGTATAGTAAAAAC